>DWHK01001340.1:0-11331 GCA_018247855.1 Graphium androcles
CCATCTTAATGCTGGCGCAATTTCATTTAACTTGGGTTTTTTATCCGAGGCAAAGTATAGTAAATGCCACGATCGCCGACGGCGGCTGCAATCGGCCCGCTACAAATTAGTGCGTAATGCGAATCGAAAAAAAAACGACAATGCGTAGTTAAATATTAATGAAAACGCAATTAAGTTCGCATCGAGACCGTTTCTTTTTCGCCGCGAACGAACGCTCGCTTCGCTCCGTGAGATAAATCGTCGGTAAATGCAATAGTCATTACACCCGAAGACGTCTTAATTTACTTGCTTGTGTTTTCACTTTGTATCGATGATAATGCGATATCGAGTACGACATTCGAATCGATTAATGCGTATCTTTATACTTTGTCAATTGAGCTATTTGTTTCTCTGCCTCATGTTAACTTACAATGATATTTGTAATAAGCCTTTCACTATAAAAATTAAAAAAACTTGTTCGGCAGAATTGTAAGCAAGTATCTAAAGGTCGATTTACACCAGACGAGCGAATGCTCATTCTATCCCCACTCGATCAAATAGTTTTAGTATAAACAGACGTAGAGCATTCTTTCGTTATTCCATCTGCATTCGATAAGTATGAATGAAGAAAGAAAGTTATATAATATATCGAGAAAGAATGCTCTTGTTCTAGCTCTGGCGCTTTGTTCGTTTGGTGTAAATCGACCTTAAGATTATCATAAGAAATATGGCATATTAATAACTGTGGATTGTAATGTAACTACAAAATTATTGCAAAGAACTAGAATTGTATTATTATATTGCGAAAGACAGTGGGATTTCGCAAAGTTATAACTTTTATGGGAAAGCGCAAATACCAAAAATAGGTGTTATTTAATTCAATTAAAAAAAAACAAACTGATCATCTACGTTAACACAGCAAGTGACACACATCCACTGTGAATGTGTTCACAATTTCCCACATAGGTAATTTATTATTTACGTATCGAATTTCCACAATTGGGCAAACACCATCGACCAATATAAACCCTGCTCCTTCTTTTCGTGGAAGTTTACCATGTCAATTAAGGGGGAAGCGTGGTATTTGTAACGAATAGACGCCTTCCAAACTTAGCCAACACGTGCTGTCAACGCCTTGGGCTTATTGGAGTGTCGACACATTTGTCAGTTGGGATAGAGCAACAAGCTGCCGAGCATATGTCCTCATGATTTATAACGGGGTTGCCACAACGCTACGTCCACCATTCTTAATTAATGTCACCGCACTTGCGGCAAGAGTGTTGCTAGCTGTATAATACTTTTTTGTCGGCAAGACAGCTAATGCCAATGATAATGTATTATAAACAAACTTTGAAACCTTTTTAATGCTTATTACATATCTTATCATTTAATGTTTGGCTCCCAAGGGTCACAGAGTAATGTTTAATTATCTAAAACTATATGTTTTAAAATTTCAGTATCAAATACAAAAAGGAGAGAAAGGAGGGATTACTTAAATCCAATCAGTTAGTAGTCGTACTTCCAGAAATATGTGTGTTTAATCAATAAAAGTATTATCTTATTATTATTATTGATACTGATTGATGAAGAGGTCTTGGTGTAGCATTTTTTTTTGCTGTTAAACAGAAATGTTACAAAACAGATTTAACAGCTTCGTCTTGCCGTCTCTAATAATCAACTATTTTCGTTTAAAAACGCGTACTTTTCGTAAAAAAAACTTAAACATTTCAAACCGTCAGCATCGTTCGTACAAAGAAATTGGACGTCTTTTTATATAAACCATAAAAAGTCCGTACCGAAAATATACAGCCAAACTTAGTGACGGCGCGGGCCACGCTTGTTAGCGAGTAGTTTTTGTACGCCTTCAACTCAATATTTCTTCGAGGGGACAGCTTTGGAGCGACTTATATATATATTTGTTATCATCACAAGGATTCTTCCCAATTAACACCCGCGTCAGCTGATTTATCGCCTCTTGTATTTTTTGCGGCGAATTAGCATCGAAAGATGTCAGATATACGCCCGCATGCTGACATGTGGGTGTTTAAATTATAAATTGAGTGTACGATATTGCATTGGACTTAAGAATTTATGGATTTGTACATAAGCATTATTGGTAGGTAACGCTATAATTAATAAACACCCACGTTGTAAGGGGTAATGTGTTTGATAACCATTTATAGCAAAAGGTTTATGTGCTTGAAATAGCGATTTACGAAATAAATAGCGATAAACATATTTTGGAAATTTGTTAAAAAAATCATTAGGGCGTTTTTACTTATAAAAAAGGAAAACAAAAGAAAGATTTCACACATAAAGAATAATGAACGTGAAATACGTACTCAATAGATACATTTTTATAAAATGAAAAAGCATAAGAAATATATTATTTGCCTTTATATCGACTCTCAGACATGATATAGCAGTAGTAAATATACCCAACGCTAAATGTTCGCCATCAGTTTAATTCGGACATTGCACCCCGACTCCGTTATTATTCTATTAATCTATTTTTATGACAGATCATTATTAATCCAGACACCAATCAAGTATTAATTTAATAAGTCTTTCTGTATATATTCATGAAGGCGAGAAATATTAATAACAAAGAGATTATAAAGTTCATTTAGATTATAAGAACTGGAACTAGAACGTTAGTGATGCCATTTACGGTAGACGACTATATTTCTATATTTCCGAAGGTCTGCAAAAACAGTAAGAACTTCGCTCCATATAATCTGACTATCAAAAACACATAAAGGAGGCCACATTCTATTCGCGTGTTGTTTGTAAAAACACTACGAATAAAAACTAACAAGCATACCTAATATTATAAATACATATATGAGTTTGTACTTTGGTAACGCTTTTACTTCTTTACTTCTCAACTGTCTGTGCTCATAGGCACGTTGTCACGAGTATAGAATAGGTTATAAAATATACCCTACTTTATCCAAAAAAAGACACTGTTTCTGAGAAATAAAAAAATAAGTTTTAGATAGTCATCCGGCATAATGACTTGGCCTACTGACATAAATAAACTATAACATAGAGTACTGACACAGGAAAATGTATGATATCCCGAAACATGTTAAAACAATTACATTCACCTAACACATCTCTGTTTATTCACTCCGTTAAGGTTAATCTACTTCAACGCACGCAAAGTCGTAGGCAAAATCTAGTTGTCTATGCGTCGGTGGGAAGCCTTCGAGAAGTTTCTCTAGAAAACAACATGGCGACCCCAGCGTAACAGCAGTTAACGCCCCCGTTCCGCTCAGCGCTACGCGCGAGGAATGCTATTTATTTTGGTCGCTAATTTATAGCGGGACAGGGGAGAGGCGACGCGAGCTGTCGACGCCAAATCTTTGGGCCTGCATTACGTGTTTGTCTCGAGTCAACCTTAATACGGGGAAAGAAACAATTTGTCTTCGAATTATATTACTAAACATTCCATGTAAAACGCCTTTTCTCACACTTCTTAGACTTAATATTGTAAAACATAATAATTTAATTTTTATACCAACACTATTAATTTTAAAATACCATAAAATACCTCACACTCTTAGAAATTACATTTCTGTATCAATATATATATAATAAAATTGTAACTTGCGTTTACATAGCTTGTCTGTACATTAAATGAGAAAAAAATATATAAGTCGTCTTTCTAACATCAATAGAAGACAAAACAATTGGTATTAAGAATTTTTGCCTGTCTGTCCGTATATATTTGTAGGGGCATGACACAAAAACTACTGCGTGAAATTGGATGCGATAGCTGTATTGCAGTTGGATGTAAAAACAGTTACAGTATATTCGCTTTTTAAATAAAAAAAAATATAATCAAAGTCAGTTCATCAGTTTTGAAACTACGATACCGTAGGCTGACATACAGACACAAAAACACATGTTGAACTTATAACAATACTACTCTTTGGCCGGTGGTTAAAAATAGGATGGACTGAATCTTGTTACGGATTATTCCAAAACCTCGTTTAGAGACAATGTTCCACCTGACACGGCGCCGCCTGTCCGCAGCTCCAAATGCTAATACAACAGTGATTTCGCAGAACACTTTGTATGCAAATGAGCTAATAAGCATTAAAATACAAAGAGCTTACTAAAAAACCGACGTGAGTGACGTGCCAAGGCGTTTTTTTCCCGCGTTCACGACTTTAAATAATTCGAATGAGTTGCGATTTATTATATTGGACTTCCTTTGATATGACGATCAACAGAATAAGCGTGAAATTATATGTATCTGATTAACAGATGATATTTAGTGTGAAATAAAAGAAAAAAAATAATTTTACTTTTCTTGAGAAAGAAATCTATTAATCTCCTAATGCGGAGATCACAACTACCCATAGACTATATCGCAAAATGGAAGTCGTAAGTACGCTACCAATTTTTGAGATAGGAACACGTTCGGGATAGAAATAGTGATAGACATTCAGCCACATAACTCATCTAACGAAACTTCAAAAGTCTATTTGATATCTGTGTAATGTAAATGATACTATAATCATTGCGGAATATACCATTAGTGGTTTCAAATGTGGGTTTAGTATAATGTAATTACACGACCCAAATGAGAAGCATGAGATCGCTCCACGTTCAAAATATACCTCATTTCTGCGACTATTTTTTATTGTATCGCTCTTGTTAGTTTATAATAACCATAATAATTTGTGTGATAAAAAAATATTGTATAAAGTAGTGTATTAAAGAAACGATCAAATAACAAAATAAAGGGAAATAATTTCCTTAAGTAATAAAAAATTATTGTAGATCTGAATACATTTAACTTGAGACATACATTTTAATTTACATTTTACTACTATAAAGGTGTGAACATATAACTTTTTACGATCAATTGAGCGAGTAAAAGTATACTGAGTTTGCGACATAATGATATTTTTATTTTCTTTCAGGCATCCAAATACACTCGAAGATCGTTTAAAAAGTATCTATTATTAAGACGACAATCGATAGATTTAACTTTGTCGATATGCTACCCTATTGATCTAATTAAATTGTCCTTAATTTGTTTTTATTAATGGTATTTAGTTCCAATAACAAATAAATAGAACTTCGATCTCAGAGCTCCAGAGATCTGCCGATGAGTACATTCCTCTTGAGCTCGATTTAATCGGACTGTAACACACGGGGTGATTTAAATGAGGAGTCAATGGCAATCATCCCACTACGTTAAACATAGCTGACGTTGAAGCGGATATTGGGGATTATCATAAAGTAAGTGGAATGGGATCGGACGGGGCCGCACAGGACGGCTCTATTTCAACACCTAACCGTCCCGGTGTTACGCATGCCACGATTTGGACAACGAAAATAGCTTAAAACCGAAAGATTTAATTCAAAGGATTTACGAGTGTCGTACCTATAAGAGAAACTTTGGTATTTTAACTTTGATATTGTTTTATTTGGAGTGTTTCACAATTAAAGACTGTATCATTTTAAACCTCAATCATTTCATACAATCTGATAAGATTATACCCTGTGTTAATATTAATCTCCTAACATAAATAGTACGATTTTTTGCATTAATTACTTCTTTATATTAACAAATCGCATACATAACTAGATATAGTTTTGAATAAAATATATATAAGGAAGTATATGATAATATTATAAAATAATGAATTAAATTCTAATAATAAACGTATTTTTATGTTATTACAGAATCGAAAAGAGAAACATATAAATCCGCATTCGATTTTATTAAAAACATCAATGCAGTGCGTAAGCTGAAGTAAAATCTGGCTCGAGTATCCGAACGTAGCAAGGTCACGCGAGGTTATCGTAGCGTACGCGCGAAGCTTTCACACTCCGGGGCGCCTTGGCGGGAGCGCACTCTTTTGTTTATCCCTCGGCAAGCGTACGTATTGCAACTTATTGGAATTTACTCGTTCGAAATATAGGATTTCCGTTATAACGCGCATTCATTTGGCTATACATTGGTGCACATTATTCGATAATATCATATTTTAATTAAATAAAGCCTACTTAACTGTTCAACGGTGGGGAATTTTAAAAAAGGAAAAACAATCCCCATTACCTCATATTGTCATTGGTATATACTTCAATCCACCGTCAGGTTTCAACAATATTTTAGTTTTAACAAGCTTTCTCCACAATGAAGAAGAAGGTACATATGTATATCTTGGAAGAAAATATTATCACTTGTGCGAAGGTGCGGCATGCCACGTGTAGCAATGCAAACCCTTATATCTTAAACCAACAAAGTTATTTGTAGTTTTGACGATAGTGTGGATCGACTGAAATCGAGCTAGAGTTCTCGATTCACAGACGGGCGTCGAGTAAATCTTAATGTACGGGACAGACGGTGGACGGGCTGTGGGGGCTTTTATTGCATTCCCGGTGCGTGCGCAGCGATAATGACGACATTTGGATCCGAGTGGATGCGGTAGCGGGCGATCGGCGCGGACGATCGCGATGAATGACGTTGCGGGGGAGAGAGGGGACAGCGCGCATGTGGTTGTGGCCACCCGCGCGCGCCGCTCTGCCGCCCGTGTGGTCCGATATAACCCCCCCTCCATACCCCGCTCGTCTCCTCACCCCCAGAGCCCTCTATGCAAATTAGCCCGCGTAGACAACAGATGGATGGCGGAATAAACAAACCGCATGCTTTGCGCGCCCGATGCGCCAAAGCTATAGTAAGTTGTAAGCGTGGGCTTTTACATCGACCGGACGTTGTCGTTATGTAGTGAAAGTTGAATTTAGAATCGAATCGGATGAGGTAAATGGTGTATATCGGTCACGGTCGCCAATTCGATCGGGTCGATGCGTGAACTAAAAAAATGGACGCACGTATATTAACTCACAAGCATTATCATTAGGCCTCACGATTCACAACGAAATATACACCCGATCACACCTACGTACATGTCTACATTGAGTTATTTACGGACGACCAGCCATTCCGAACTCTGTCATTAGACATAAAACCAAACTGCCGTTAAATTCTTTAGATGGAAAAGGTTAATGTCTTAATGATATGATAATACAATAATTTGTAATTCAAGTTTATTCCACTATTTTATTTCATAATAAACGTAAATATGCTTAAAAGGAATGTATCAAGATAAAATCTTATATGTGTAATAGCAAATAATGAAAATGTTAAATAGGAACCTTTTGGGCTGTAAAACCTTTTTGAAAATTGGTGATCGTCAAATAGTATTTGTAAGTGTTATTTATTTAAAAAAACCTATTATACAAATTATAGTGGACCCTATATTAAAAGCTTTGTGGTTTAAAATCGAACGCTGAGCAATATTACTTTAAATCTTTAAAATTGTGCTCTAAAAAAACACACATCGGGGCACAGTTGGCGCGCAGGAAGGCGTTCCCAAACAAAAGCGATCCGGACAATCCTAACCTTCGTCGTTTTTTGTGAGTCAATAGGTGTGTTGTACATTTTTTTACGTTTTATTGGTCGTAATTTCACGTGGGCATATTTACGGGCGGCCGCAGGCCACCTAATTAAGTTGTTAGGCGACTCCGGGACCTTCGGCATTGTTCGACAGAGGCGGCATTGGTTCCCCTATAACGTTTGTGTGGTAATTATTAATGTATTCATTTTATTTAGACAGTAGCCGGGTCCGTAACATTCTCCCGTGTGTCTATTTAAGATGTTTATCGATTGATCTATTTTCATTTCGGTTATGATATGTGGCTGGCTGAACGTAGGCGGCATGTGGCCCAACAAAAATTAAAAACAAACGTGCCTCGCGGATGGCGGGAAAACATGGGGACAGGTGCTCTGATAAAAGTCGCTTACCCTTTTTTTACGTTATGAGTTTTTTTTGTGCTGTAATACTCTTGGTGCATTGTGTTTTTCTTATTTTTTAAACTTGATAATAATCTTGCATATCTCAATTATATTTTTGTTAAAATAAAACGTAATGAATGTGAAAAACGCAGAAAATTAATACGTATTTCTTGATTATAAATGAAAGCAACTAATTTTACATATATAGATAACTGAAGATGTATTTTGCTTGTATACAGATTAACGAATTAAATCTAAAATAACTCTGCACGCATAAGGAGGTAACAAAAAATAATTATTTTTTTGTTGCCTTCTTTTATTTCCAGAGTTGTCCGGAATAAGAAAGTAACAGACAATCACAGAGTTATTAGTTACTCTTATTTTGTTTATTTCTTTGTTGTACGTTTTTGTAAGGAGGAATTTGGAATAGTTTACTATTAGTCACATTTTGGCATACAAATTTCTAACTGTATATAAAACAAACTACAATTTTAATATTAATGTTTTGCTGAACTGAAATCCTGTACACCTGTCGGTATACTAACAAATTTGGGCTTAGATTCTTTTAACTATCTTATATTTTACTTAACCACCTTATTTAGAAACCTACTAAAATTGAAAACAATAGCCTCCAATCATATTTCTCTATTAGTTTTTTATACGCGACTAAGGCCCATTGAAATGGCCCACGGCATTGTTCTGGACGGACGCCCGCATGGGATATAGCGCATCCTCTCCCGGTAAAGTTCCGGGATCGACGTATGTGCGATATATCGTGCGACCGATTCTCCGCCGCCATTCAAGAGCCGGAAATGACGTAGTAATGGTAAGGTAATTTACGAATACAATTATAGGACTTGCACGAGAAGGAAAATTTGTTGTTTTGGATAACTAAAATATATTTAAATCAGTAATTGAAGTCATTCTCTGATTGCTTCATTCACACGTTACATCTGATGAGTACTTCATTTTGCGCTCAAATGTTCCATCTCCACCTTTACCTCTTTGTCAAATCAATCTAGATCATCTAGTCAACTAAATATTATCTTTTAATGTACTATTTTAAATTTAAACCTATAAATATGTAAATTTAAGTAGTGAATGTATGAACTGGATAAGACGGCTCCAAGCTGCGTCGTGTGTAATACACTTTAATCTCAAAATTCTTGAGTTTACGGCCTCACGACGAAGGCGCCGGTTAACGACAGAACTTGACTATTTGGCAATTTTATGTTTAGCCTCAAACTTATAAAATTTAACATAAACCAGCCATATAATGACAAATCCTTATATATCTCGATTATAATCAAAGGTCGAGATAGGAAGACGTTAGGCATCCACGGAATACTATTGGGATCCGACCACCCAGCGATCCCCAGCGGGACCGGTGATAAATCCAACGGGACCCAAAAAAGACGAAACGCGAACGTTTGGACCCTCAAAAAGGACCAATTCCGCGCACATCCGACCGCGATACGTTTGCCAGATAAGAATACGCGAGCCAACAATGTTGCGAGGGCCCGTGATCGTGATCGATCGATGTACCCGCATTTATTTATGCAACTTTTAACACGGTCTTTAAGTCGTTAGGGATATGATTAATGCGCGAATTAGCGCTTTTGTATTGCTACGTTGATAAATACATTCTATTTAAGTTTTGCAGTTTGATAAAACAAAAAAAAAATTACAGCCTGTATGTTTCGCAGCTCTTAGAGACACATTTGAATGAGTCGGTTTCAATGCTTGCTGCACTCAAAACTAAAGTTTGTAAACAATTTTACTTAAAGAATTTGCTCGCTCCGAATTAATTACAGTTAATAATACTAAACATATCATTTATCTATTGTTTACCTAAAGCTATTCGACAATTTTTATTTGAACTTTATTAGTTGAAAAAGAGTTTGCTGTCTGTTCATATCGAATATAAGTTACATATTAAACTCGACGTCAGACAGTGTATGAGAGTAATTATCATTTGAATATCGCCGGCTTCCTGTCATATCAAAGGCGCCGTCGTACTATAGGGCACGTATCGGTCATAAAACTGGCGGTGTCAACAATTATCCTTTCGCCCGCTACGTTTTATTAATACACGCTGGAAAACAATGCATTATGGCCGGACGCTTGTCACTGTTGCAGCGGATGAATTACAATTCGCCATGTGTCTCGTAAGGGCTCTAATAGACGCGGCGAGCTGTGTAGTGTAAACGCATGCTACACACGTCCGCACAGACGGAAGCGTTGTTATACGTGAGCGTTTCATTGATATTCAAGTGCATGCGAACTGTCACGACGCTATCTCGATGGGCTCTATGTCCTCGGATCGAAAGCGGCGATAGCGCCCGCCTTACGGTACAATATGGTGATGTGAGCGGAGGTTGATTTGATGATAAGAACTTGTGGGGTCGGAGTTTCGTTGGCGATTGTTTTTTTCTTTTGTTTTATGACTGACTAGTGCTTCACTGCTATTCCATTTGTTAGACGGCAATCGTGTATTCTCTAGTGATAATAGCACTAGTAAAAGGCAATATAACGGTGTGAATACATATCATACAGACACGATGTATGTGTATTATACCTGTTTCCCACAACATGACTTTCAGACACGAGTGTTGGTTAACCTACTAACCGAGATGATGTATAAATTAGATAATTCCACTTTCCATCTGTAAGGTCAATAAAATTAGTATATTTAGATGTCTCTACGTACCTTGCACCCAAAGTTGATCGACCCTCGAGTGGATCTGCGCGGACTTGAGACCGACGCAAAAGGTGGACAGCACGAGGATAGCGACGAAGAGCACCTTCCCCGCGTTCCCCTGCAGGAAACAGCCGAGTATGAACAGCTGCTCCTGCAGCCACGCCCGTATCCAGAGCGACGTGCGACCGCCCTCAATGTTACCCTATAGAAAAATTACAAATTTAATAAAAATGGAATTATATCGCCAATTCAATTTTATGCCTAATGTTTTAAAGTTACAGCTTTTGCTGCACTTCCACGGACTCGCTCGCCCGGGGAGATACCACCACCCTTCATAGAGCCAGCATAAAATAATGTATGGCCATTCCTAACCTCTTCTTTTTCCACTCCTTTCTCTACCAAATCCTTAATATAATCCTGACCCATCCCCTACCCTTTCACCTGTTTTATCCAACACCCAAAGCTCTGAACGCACATGCAACTCTTCGGATTTTGTGTGTCCATGGGCGACGGGATCACTTAACATTAGGTGAACCGTCTACTCGCTTGCCAACCTTTCCTATATAAAAAATTACATAAAACTATAGACGTCGTTCCATTACTTTCAATACAAAGGATGGTAAGACAAGTAAATAATCGCAGTCTTAATATTAAAACCAGCGGTTTGGACCCACTGTCATCTAAACAAAAGCGCGCTGCAAAGAGTGGCGAAGCACAGACAACGTCGAAACAGAAGCGTCCCTATGTTAATGTAAAAAAGTAAAGTAACAGCCTATTTTCAAATTGTCCCACTGCTGAGCTAAGGCCTCCTCTAGACAGAGGGCATAGGGCA
>DWHK01001341.1:0-11331 GCA_018247855.1 Graphium androcles
ACCCCAAGAGCCATGCATACTTTATTTTATGCTGGCTCTGTGAAGGGTGGTGGTACCTCCTCGGGCGAGCGTGGCCGAAGAAGTGCAGCAAAAGCTGAATGAAGGATGTTATGTTCTACCACCTAGAAACACACCAGACGACTTGTAAGCTTATATGTAATCACGTATTTTTTTTTTGCGATATTAGACTTTCTTTTGGGAATCTTTTTTTGACCCGTTATAACAATACCCTTTTTCTAGATGTAAGGTATTCTGGCTAAGATAACCTTTCTCTGTACGACGTAATAGCGTTACACACACAGCAACAAACAAATTCACTTTCGCATTTATAATATTATATTGTGCTAATGTTTATTTGAGGTGTACAAAAAATAAAATCGTCTTATCGAGGTAAAAGATATTATAACGGATAAAGCGCAATAAAAGTGTAATATAACAAATGAAACAGGGACAAGGATGATCCTTCTGTGTTCCCCCGGGCTACGCTTAATGAGGGAACGAATAATGTCGCTGTTCTATAAGCACACCAGACGAAAATATTTTATTTCTGATCATGGAATACATGTTTGTTACGTATGTACGTATAATTGAAGGTATAGCTGTAGAAATTTCTTAATAAGTAATAGATATGTTTTTAATAATTTTATATCGAAATAGAAACTCTATGGAACAAATCTAAAGCGAATGTTATGTCAGTCTTCAGTTGCAACTGTGTTCATTTTCAATTAGTAATTAAGACTAGAGGCTGCTCATTCAATTTCAATAAAGAACATTGCAGGTGCTTCTTAATTAAAAGGCCCAATGTCCATGAAGTAGCTATAGATGTTCTATTGCATAAGCTTTTTTATTTTAATTTATTTGGATTATTCGGAAAATAAGATACTTAATATAGTAATTAAAAACAATATATAAGGAGAAAACAGTAAGTAAGTATATATGTAAATTCCAAAGTATTTTGTAGAGGTCATAATTTAATATTGAGTAATAAGTACAAAATAGAACTTAACCAACCTGCTATAGGTTGGTTAAGTTAGTTACTTATTGATAATTAATTTTACTTGTTAATATGTGATGATGGGCCTGCTAGTGGTAAAGTTATTTTTGTGATGTTAAATATTAGCTTTAACGACATTTTCTTCTTAAAACCAACTTTTTTAAATTTTTTTGTTTGTCACCTCGAAACTACGTCATTTATGAGAACGACTTTGCTGATTTTGAAAATCATTGTTCAATCTGAAGGATATATATACAGATTGGTTTCATAAAATTTTCAGAAAAAAAATTAAACATTGGTTTGTTTTTTAAATAAAAATTTGGCATAACTAGTTTATTGCATGTTTTAATATGTTCGCGTGTGTTGATTTTAACTACCCTAAACGCATGTTACACAAATGATACAATTTATTCTATAAGAACATTTTTAGTATACGGGATACAGAAACTCATTAAATGTGTAGATACAGTATTGTCTTTCTTCGAAGTGTCTTTAACGTGCGTAAGTAGGAAAACCGCATTTCATGACTAACTTCTTTATTCATAATGCATGTGTGTCCTGCTGCGATGATAGATATAAAACATGGATAAGTGGCATCCTAATCTCTACACAAGCACATTTTTCTGAGTACGTATCAATCACTGTCCTAAATTACACAACTGACGTTACGCGGAATTGGCGGCATTGATTTCGCGCCAAATTTTTCTGAGTGACGCGTGCTTATGGATAAACCTATTTATATCTATACTGACATATTAATATTGAATAGTTTGTTTGTTTGTTTTAGCGAATCTCTGAGACTACCAGACGAATTGGAAAAGATATTTATGTGTGATCGTGATAAACCGAAAAATATACTAAACCGTACCAAATTTAATTTAAATTGGAACATTGGTTCGAGAGTTAGCGGAACATACATACTTATATACATACAAAAAATGTGTTTTCACCCCAACTCGTAATTGTAGAAAACCACACTCGCTTCGCTTTTTCGGTAAACTATGAAGTATACATTTTTCCGGCATTTGTAACGGTTTGAAAAAGTTACATGCTGATGAGTATTTTTTAAGAAGTTTTACTTCAAATAACTATTAAAATAAACGCAATAATTGGAATCGGCAGATGCTCAGGTCATTGTTATTTTTGAATTACTGAGAAATGGCGCGTCAAAACAAGATTTATTCAGACGAAATATATAGTAAGTGACGTACGCACGTATATATTCCAGGGAATAAAATAGTTTGTTACTTCATTCAGAGTTAACCGCGGCAAACTTATTTAATTTTGTAAATATTTTGCAAAATATTCTCATACGACGTTCCTTGGGTACGTACGAGTACGTGCATATGTTGTCTATTTAAAAATATAAAAATGTTGTCATTGCTAAGGTTCTTCGTATAAAACTTGGTTAATACATTATTGCTTTTATGGAAGACTGTAATCTCTCTTTAGTTAAATCCCTTTAAAGATATCACTTTTTATAACTTGACAGGCTTTTGAAGCAGAGTATTTTTTTATTTAAAAATTATAATGTCTATACATTAAAAGTAACTAAGTTTTGACGTTAGAATAATAAACTAAAAAAAGGTAAAATATAATCACAAATTAATACATTCCTAGAATTCGCAAAGACAGGGCTGATCGTACCTTAAGCGATGCCATATCCGACACGGAGCGATGCGTTTGTATGGTCTCCAGCTGGTCCAGACACCAGTCCAGCTCCTCCACAGTCTCTAGTGCCAGCTTCATGTAGGCTTCGTCTGCAGCAAATGGCATAAATTAAAATATTACAAGCTTGTCTTTTTTTTTTAATTAACAGCCTATTTTTCAATAGTCCTACAGATCCTTCTCTAGACGGAGGGCATAGGGCATAGTCCACCATGCGGCCCTACTGCGGATAGAAGAACATTATATAACATATTAGATATGCAGGTTTCATTACGATATTTTCCTTCACCGCAGCGCACGTGGTCAATTATATATCTTTATTTATTATCTTTTAATTCTTATAATTTAATGCAATAACTGGTGAAGAGGTAATTTTATCCTATCTAATATGATAAATGTGATAGTGAGTTTGTCCATATGTTACGTTTTCACATTCTATTCGACCATCATGAACATATGAACATTGTCAGAAGTACAAAAAAAGGACACAGGGTTTCTGGCGTCCAAAAAAGATGTTTCCGAAGGATACAGAACAACTTCTAGGCGGTCGTATATTATTTTATTCATAAAAAATATATACGAAGTCTACTACTTCGTATATGTTTTCTTCCTTCCTTCTCTAAAAAAAGGTTTTTGTCCTACTAATTCACGTTTCTGAATACCGCGGTCACAAATAAATGAAAACCATTGTTTTATCCACGAACCACTTCAGAACCATAAAATAATTTGGCTCCTGTGGATTCAATTCGAACCAGTAGTTACTGAGATAAGTAATAAGATAATAGCGCGTTCAACGAACCAAATAAACTTGCAGATTTATAATATTAGTATAGATTATCTTTTTGTTTTAAATGCACTGATCTCTAGAAGTACCAGTGGGAATTAACTGATTCATTTTGTATATGGTAAACAGATCCATGAGAAATAGTTTAAGCATCACGCCACTTCTCTCGGAAGCAGAGTAAAAAAAGGCAGTTGAAATCGCGGGCATCAGAGAGATTATAAAATTTTTCATTTAATATTCCAATACATGTACATACCGTATTAGCGGCTTTAACATCTTTCGAAAAGCCATCACTTTAGATTATAACACAAAATTTGGCGACTATTTCTTATTATTAGCAACGAAATGATATGATTCTTTAAAAATAAACGGCTTTCTTGGAAGAATCATGTCGGGATAAGTAAATTGGCGGTATTAATTACGCAAAGGACTTTAACGATTCGCTGTCTGAGGCGGTTGATACTTATATACAAACTTGACTATAATTGTTACTTCTTTGACGAAGTTTGTATTGTAAATGTTTACCTTTTATTTTTCAAAGAGTTTGGGGGAATAAAAAATCATTTATCTTAAATTTGCTTTCAAATCGTATTATTTTAAGTTTTAAGTTTCTTGTATTATATAATATTGTATTTTTCCGATTTAAGAAAAGAAGGAGTTTTTTCTTATTGCATTACGTTGTACCGTTTCGTTTGGCCTGTGTAAAACGAGTTAATTTTTAATTTATGCATTGAATCAAATCCCATCCCCGTCCATTATATAAAAATGCAGATGGAAATTAAATTATGGATTTTTTTTAATTTTTAATTGTCATCACTATATTTTTAGATTCACAATTGTCTATAAAGATTAATTGATGTACGTAAAATAATAATCCTTCTACAAAGCTGACTTAATGAGTTATTTGTTGAAATTTCCCAATTGTCTTTGATCAAGGGTGCAAATACAACCTACTTCTCCCGGCTTTAATACTATTCCTATCTAACGAACAACATGATCCGAGTAACATTAATAAACAAACTCACTATGATTTTATGCATCAAATAAACATTCTTTTTATTATTGAAATAGATACGCGTATATTACGTCAGTAATATTAAATTTTTGCAGTCTTCCTTTTGTGAGAAGGCCTTTGTCAGATATCAGAAATCGAATAGTGAAAATATTGTTTTTTTCCGAGTATCGCAATAACTTTCGCATTATTATTCTGCCAAAGGACGTGTAAGCCACTCGAACGCCCACACGCCAGTCTAGACTGGAGAAACGGCGCAGGCTCTAGTGTTTCGATATTGCGAGATATTTTAGACATAATGCATTGCGAAGCAACGTAGAATATATTTTTTAGAAATAAGAAAGAAAGTTCCCGTTCATTTTCATCAACAGACTGCCTTCGAAATACACAGAAACGCTTTCTTTTAACTTTAAAGCAATTCTAAAAATGTAAAGTACCAATCACTCAATGTACCGCTTCACCTTGGTAACAAGCAATATTATTACAGTATTAGAAACAAATACTGATAAAGTTTATATATTTATAAATATGTTACTTATCTTGAACAAAAGTATTCAATAAAGAATTAATTGATTTTTTAACGACACCGGAAACTAATTTTATCATACGTTATCAGGAGAACCAAACTAAAATAGTTTCACAATAAGTTTTGAGCCTTTAAAATTTTTTTAAATCTGAAATGTAAAATACAGCCAAATCATTTCTTTCAAGGGCTTTTTAATCATTATGTCACAATCTACCACTGTTTTAGGAAGTTGGACACGTCGGGATAATAACTTAGTATTACTATGTTATTTTATAGAAATGTTACATAATATCAGCGACAATCTGGAAACATTTTTAATTTTTTATTAATCATGTACCACATTTTACCGAGCAACAGAATGTTATCAATTATTGCTGTTGCGGCTTCATCCCATCAGACCGTAATAACGTTCTCCTAGCCAAGTTTCATTGAAATTTTAGTTAAAACCTGTTACGTTTGTATTAAAGTCCATGTTGTATTTTGGATACCATACGTCATTTTGGTAATCAACGTTTATTTGTACCTATTGTTTTTATTTTTTATGAAAGGTTGGCAAGCGAGCATACGGTTCACCTGAAGTCACTCATGGACACAAACAACATCTGAAGAGTTGCGTGTGCGTTGCCGGCCTTGGAAGTTGGATGAAAGAGGTTAAAGCAACGATAGATTAGGATTTGGTGGGGAAAGGGGTGGGAAAAGAAGAGGGTAGGGATGGCCATCCGGCAACGCTTAGAGCCATGCATTATTTTATATAATTTATTTTATAAATTATATTTTATATTTATAAATCGATTTCTACTACTTATTTTGTTGAAATGGATATACCATATGAATTTCGGGGCAAAAATTCCTTTCTTAAGGATACAATCATTAAAAAAACTAAAATACGCAACTTAGTGATGGTTAGAATGGAACGAATAAAATAATTATGCAACCAAGCAAATGAACTAGAAAGAATAGAGTTACCAAAGTTTCACTCGTAAATAAGAGATCGCAGCTTTAATTTACTTTTTTGCACATCTCCGTTACGTTCACAAAATTACTAATATAAAATACCACATGACGTAATCTAAAAGACAACACATATTTAGCCATTGAAACAATACACAAGAAAACAGTACGAATATTGAGGTGATTGAGTGACGAATTGATGATTATTGATGATATCTGAAGATATCGTTTAAATTTGAAGAATAAGCGTAATAAAGAAATATGTCAACTTTTCTAGAAAAAATATCATGGTTTTTTCATATGTAAAATTATTATTGCCTGCTACCCATAATTATACAACACTCGTGGGTTTGCATCTTCGTGATCAAAGGAAGCGACATGGAGCCATATTTATTTAAAAGCTATGCAAAAATATTATTTCTCCATTTTACTAAGCGATTAGTTTTGCGGAAAACTCAACACAAATACGATACAAAGGAAAAATCCCCGCAAAGCACGTATGACACAAAGTAAAACGGCAATCATTGCGAATGCACGGTCAGGATGAAAATTTAATTCCGTTATCCGTGCGGCATAATTCCTGCGGTTCACGCGGTTGGGGGCGACACACGCGCATTGTAATTGATGCAAATGCGTAACTTATTTTCGCTCTACATCTTTACTAATATAAATAGTAGTTCGCCTCGAATCACTTGATGCCCAACAAACTTAAAAGTTATACTAATATTACGTACAAATATTCCAAACTTCATTTAAATTGGAGCCCTGGTTCGAGAGTTATCGCGTTGTATAAATTTCAAATTTCAAATATCTTTATTCAATATAGAAGTGTTTACACTTACTTATTGATTATCAAAAGAAACTACCACCGGTTCGAAAAGTAAAGCCACTGACCTGAGAAGAACCGGCGTAAGAAACTCAATATGAGATGTAAGAATATAACGTACCCAACTATCTTTTAAGTAGGACCAAATTATAGACATGAGCAAAATTTCATTAACATCACCTATATCAACAGAATCAATAAAAACGAAATAACAGTAAGCTAACTAGAGTAGCTTATATCAGCATAAAGTCACTCTATCACACGAACAATAAGGCTCTGGTGCCGTAAAAGTGTAATAAGAATACTACGAGGTTTTACTTAATTTACAGGAGTTGGCTGAATTAGCACAGCAAGACAACAAAAAATTGGAGGAGTTAAAGAACGCTCAAGCAGAACTCGAAAGACTACTGCAAGAAGAAACGCAAGCGAAGAGGGATGAAGAAATCGTTAGGGCACTACAAGCAAGGTATTTTTAGCATATCAAGACAATACTTTAAATTCCAAATGCAATTTGTCTATGCTGCAGGTATATTTTATGGTCTTTTTTTATGGAAAGTATGACAAACTAGCAGACAGTTCATCTGATGTTAAGCGATCCCGTCGCCCATGGACACATACAACATTTGGAGAGTTACATTAGCACAGCAAGACAACAAAAAATTGGAGGAGTTAAAGAACGCTCAAGCAGAACTCGAAAGACTACTACACATACAACATTTGGAGAGTTACATTTGCTTGCTACTACACATACAGCATGGAAAATTGGATAGAATAGGGTTTATTGGGTACGATGTATCAAGAATATATTTAGGATTCAAATGGGAAAGGAGTGGGAAAAATAGAGAGTAGGGATTCCCATCTGGTAACCCAAAAAGTCATGCATACTTTATTTTATACCGACTTTGTGTAGGGCGGGGTACTTCTCTGGACAAGAAGGGGCCTTTGGAGAGCAGCAAGAGCTATATGCTGTATCTATGCAAGATATTATGCTCAATAAGTTAAAAAGTAGATGAGACAGTACTTCTTAACTTATTTTTTACAATAAAATATCAGATATAATATGAGAGATTAGTTTTAGGCAAGTGTGGCTAAAATAATCTAGACCATATGGGGTCAGTCTTATTATACCTATACAAGATGAACCTTATGGTTATACCCGGCTATAATTATCTGCTTGACTCCTTTCGGTCAGCGTTATGTATTTTTCATCATAGATGGCGCTATTATCGGTTACCAAAGCTAGGGCTATAAATATAAAATTAGATGCCCCTCTCTTTTTTAATTAAAAGAATTTTATTTGATTTCAGAGTCCTGGCAGAGGAATGGGAAAGAAGAGAAGAATTAGAACGACTTCAGGAAGAGCAAAATAGGATGCTGGAAGAGGAAAGACTGAAGAGAAAGCAATTTGAATTGCTTCAAGCAGAAAAAGAGACTCAATATCGAGGTGTGTTGAATCATTCGAAATAAATCACTATAAATTATAAAATATTTGCTAACAAATTATTTACAATAATCAAACGCAATTTAATAATTTTATCCAAAGAAAAAGTGACTTTAACATTTATTTTTAAATTATCGAAAAGCTCAGATATTGTTGACTAGGCCATGGCCGTGTATTTCTGGATTTCTATTTTGAGTATTTTTTCGAAATAATAAATGTAAATAAAAGTAATCTGTAAGACGGAACAAAAGTGACCTTTACAAAAATATAGCAATACCACCGAACTAACTCACACAGATATATAACTGAAAGTGTTCTGTCAACTATTCTAACAACCGCCAAAGTATATGTTCTTAAATAAAGGAATGTATAGACTTTTTCTCAACAGTTTTATTACAAGCACATATATATTATAATAACTTGAAATGAATCTTTATACTTTAGTAAGCTTTTCAATTTTTTAAGGGATTATTTAAGTTTGTTTTTAATTACAAAAAAAAATATCGTAACAATAGAGGCTGAGAGAAGACTGAAGGAGTTGGAGTTAGAGAAGCAGCGCCTAGACGCAGAACTGAGAGCCGCCCAACAGAAAATATCAAAGACCGAACATAACGCACAAGCACTTCATGTACAATTAAGGGTAACGCTGCAAAATTATGAATTTTCAATTTTAACAATACTTATGTTGGCGACTTAAGAATGCATTGGAAAACATAAATTCTATTAATACTAAAATTACAACGTAAAAGATTAATTATTAAAGGAAATAAATACTAAAATAAGCTTAATAAAAGAAGACTATGTACTCCTGGCTTGAAGAGTTGCCGGATGGCCTTTTCAGGCACCCTGTTAATAAGCCCTACCTATGTTAACCCAATTAAGAAACAACAACAAAAAGTCATTGTCCTTCGATGGGATTCAAACCCTCGATCTCCGATTTGTAAAGCAAGGGTCTAAACTACTAGGCCTTGGAGGCAGTCTCGTTATTATTACAACACGTAGTAGCATTTGTTAATGGAGCTAAAATAAATAAACATTTCTTCATGCAGGTAGCTCAAATTGTCAATTTTATCTATTTCCAGGACCATCCGATATTCCGTAACGGGGAGAGAGCACGTCGTGCCCTCTCTTTTGTGCCGACTACAAAAAGTTCCTCGGACACTCTAATAGACGTCAAAGCTGTTAGACATCTCAAAGTCCTAGACGACGAAGAAAAGTTATGATGGGAACTAACTGCTGCTAGAATAAACGACAAGGCTTAAAAGCCCCATATAAAAGATGATAGTGAAATAAAAGAATCTTAAAACGAATATCAAGATCTGATAGATGCGTTATTCAAGTGCTGTCTAGTACTTAAATAAGTTGGGATTTGGCAGATGAGAATTATAATAAAAGAAAAGCTTTGTTATGAATGAACACTTTAAATGCTTCCCAAGTATATTATTGTATGTTATTACGTTCTCAATACTATAAAGTTTTTTTTGTATAAGTAAAACGATTTTTGTATATAACGTATTTATTTTGCAATAAAGAAAAATGGAAAATCGAATTGTAATACGTTATTTCAACGCCGGGTCATCATTTTTTTGGACTCTTCTCCGGGACGGCTGACTGCATCTTCTTGATCAGTTTTTTAAGCTGAAAAAGGATAAAGGAATTCAAGGAGGAGTAGGAATTATTATAGAATGGACCTTTATGGTGAGGTGATTGAGGCTCTTTAATTTTTCTTCTTTCCTTTCTTCGTTTTTCCTTTTAGCTGTCACAAACAAATTATATTAAGATACGGTTACAAACAAAATTATAAGGTGTTAATTTGTACAACTGACAAGTTTTTGCCCGCGGCTTCGATTGCTTTGAAGTATGTATATATATTTAGTTAGTTTTTTGGGATATCATATTTTATTTCGGGATTCAACCTCCTTATCCCGGTGTTATTTTTCTGTACTCCTGGGATCATTTTGCTATAATTCATGTATGTTGTAAGATCGTCTAGAAGTTATTTTTATATCCCTCGGAACCGATATTTTTTTGTGGATGTAATATAGCTACTACTTCGATCAAATTTGATGACAAGTGAAGACGTCAAAGCAATACAAACAAACCCGCTTTCAGATTTATAATAAAAGTTGGGAATTATGAGCAAAATTATATGTATATTATATAGGAAATTTATCTTTATGAACATTATTTCTAATTGTTGTTAAGATTTAATGTAATGTGATATATTTATGTTTATTTAATTTTTGTCTCGACCTTAAAAAGCTGTCTTGATCAGATAAAAATGTATTACCCGCTTCTTCTCTGCCCGATTAGCAAGAACCTCTCTCCAAGCGTGCTGTATTACTCTTGCTGCGTGCTCGATAAGGAACTTGTTCATTTTCTCTGTCATCTCTTGGTGGTACTCCGCCTCCCTTTCTTCCATCAGCGGTATATATTCTTTGTCTTGTTCAGCAATTTTCTCCTAATTAGAAACAATAATAAATATACAAACTAACCTAAAGTTCTATAACCGTTACAGAATTTTTATCAATTTAATTTTTTTTTGATTTATAAACTCTTTACTATATTTAAACTAACTTTAACTTTTAATAATAAAACGATATTATCTGTTACCCAGTTGAAAAAAGGTTTTTTCAAATAAAGTTGCCTCGTTCTGAACGTTAGAATTTAATTTTGTTAGGCATTTGTTTTCAGGCAAGACATTTGAAATGTAAGTCTAGTCTTGGAATTTCTGTATTTTGTTCAGTAAGCTAACCGAATCTTAATTTTTTCTTTACAGGTGACCAATTTTAATTTGTATTTCTAGAATTAAGCGAATATTTACTGAGTAGGTAATGAAAAAACTAAACCAAACTACACGAATTTGGCATAAAATAAAGTATGCATGAATTTTTGGATTACTAGATGGCAATTCCTTTCTCCTTTTTCCACTCCTTTCCTCTCCAAGACCTACATATGTTCCCGGCTTATCCTACGCAATAAACCTGTTCAATTCAATTTCTCAGGCTGACAATGCACCCGCGACTCTCCGAATCTTATAATTGTCCATGGGTGACGGAATCGCTAAACATGAGGTGAACCGTCTGCTCGTTACCCATCCTTTCCATAAAAAACCTCCTTTTTGAAAAT
>DWHK01001342.1:0-11329 GCA_018247855.1 Graphium androcles
ATTCTGATTCGTTATATTGCATCTTAACATATTTAACATAGAAATGTTTGGAAAATGGAGTTTAAAGAAAATGTAAATAATGACTATAGTTACAAAAATCACAACAGGGATTATAATGAATACGGAAATATTATAATACTAGGATCGCGTTGACTAGTAGAGAATGCCTAATGGCATTATGTCCGCCCATTGTAATTCGTTTTTAATGGATTTGCAATAAAGCGTAAATAAATATACAAAATAAAAATTATATACGATACGTTTGATAAAATGTAAAAGTATAGAAAGAAATATGTAGCCAACATAGACGCAATCTCACATTTTTTCTTTTTTACTTTGGTTCTTTCACAAATTTCCGATGTTGAGGATTATTAAACTCACTTTGGTGTCAAGTTGATAATCTAAGATTTCGGTTTTTTTTTCAAATCACGGTGTTTAGTGTTACAAAATTTATGGAAGAAGTTAATGACGTGTAAAATGCAGCGTTTCATAAAACAATTATTTCTTTTCGTATGTACATAACTATCAACAATTATCCCATTTGATTATTCTAATGGTTTAAGTACGTACACGCTACAAATGAAATGATGTTTTTAACATATTTTATTTAATGAGTTCAGAAGTTATATAAGGGTTAAAAAATAACAACCTTCCTTTTTTCATTCTATGGGACTATATTTTTAACTGTACACTTACCCAATATTCTCTTACCCATTCAAAGGTTGACTGGCAGACAATGCCACTGACATTAGGTCCGGAAATGTACCAATTTTGTTCAGAAAGTGTTAGTAAATAATAAATAAATAAAAATAATAGAGCTAATGAAAACAATGCATTATTCAACATAACGCAATTACTGTTCTTGTTTCTAATAAAAAGTTAGCGTAACTCGCTTTACTAGTTTCCTAGGAATATAGTTAAACATAGACGTAATTAAAACTACTTCATACTGTTGCGGAATAACCGTAATTAATATTATAATATAAACGTGACCGTTTGTTCGTTTACTAGTAGTTCGTCGCGAATATGGACCTTGCAATTTTATTATTTATCTTGAAATTATTTCACATTTATTTAAGTATCGCATAAAGCACTGAACCGATTTTGATTGATATGATATTACCTACATACGATATAAGTTTAATTTAATTTGGAGCACTGTTTCGAGAGTTATCGCGGAACATACATACATAAAATATGTATGTATGTACATACATACGTACACACATATATGAAGTGTGTTTTTGACCGAACTCTAATTGTAGACCTTACTCGCTTCGCTCGCTCGGTCAATAATTTATTACGTTTCATATCCTAGCTCTTCAACTTGTCAGCAGCATGACAAAACGCTCACGCGATGTCAGGGTTATACAAAAGAGGATATAATTACTTTCGTCTAGAAAAATTGCACTGATCCCGAGGAATAAAAAAATAAATTTCAGACGGTCCATCAACATCAACAGCAATATAGTCATCTATTCCAATTAAAGGTACAACAAAAGGTAAACGAAAACTCACCTATTTCGCTAAACTGCTCGTAAATTGCAAAAGGGGATATAATTCTTTTCGTCCAGAAGACTTTAACCCGAGGTAAAGTTAAATAAATTTCAAACGATCCACCAACATCAACAGCATTACAGTCTATTCCAGTTAAAGGTACATCAGAAAGTAAACAAAAACTCACGTATTACGCTAAACTGCTCGTAAATTGCAAAGGGGATATAATTCTTTTCTTCCAAAAACATTGGTCCGCAGGTATAGAAAAGTAAATTCCAGACGGTCCACCAAAATCAACAGCATTATAGCTTATTCCAGTTAACGGTAAATGAGAAAGTACACAAAAACTCACCTATTAGGCTAAATTGCTCGTGAATTGCAAAATATGAGCAGAGACAGCCTTATTCTCAGAGTAAGTTATAACATTGCCTATCGGTGTTAAAAGTTTTTGATTCATTTATGTGGCCGATTGTGCAAGTAATTTGTATTTGTTTACTTTCTTTTTATCTTTATCTAGCGGCCCGGCCCGGCTTCGCACGGGTGGAGATAAGATTTTTTTATATATTTATATAGCCTATGTTACTCAGGGTCAATGTAGCTTTCCAATTGTGAAAGAATTTTTGATATCGGCACAGTAGTTTTTGAGTTTATTCATTACAAACATACACACACAAAAATACAAATCTTTCCTCTTTATAATAGTAGTGTAGACTAGCTGTACCGCGCATCTTCGTCTGCGTCACATAAAAGAGATTTTGCGACGTTTTCCATTGATGTTCCGCTTCTATTCGTTATAGCGTGATGTTATATAGCCTAGAGCAGTGATTCTCAACCTTTTTTTTTTGTCACGGCACACTTTTGACGATTTCAAAATTTGGTGGCACACAAAGAAAAATGTAAGGCTATACTGCTGCAGCAACGCTCTCTTCACCGCTATGTAAAGCTTTACTATAAAGGCATGCATTTATTCTTATTGGTTTGAATAAAACACTATGCTCTCCTGTAAGCTCTCCGCTATGCTCGACGCTTCACTATTATCCGGTACTAAGAAAGAAACAAATAATGAAACAATAATAAAAAATTAAGGATTGAAATATCTATACCTGTAAAAAAAATATATTTTTCTTTTTAAATCATATTATTAAATAATATTAGTATTACTATATATCTAAAATTTGGCGGCACACTTTTAGAATTTTGTGGCACACCGTTTGGGAATCACGGGCCTAGAGCCTTCCTCGATAAATGGGCTTTCCAACACTAAAAGAAATTTCCAATTCATACCAGTAGTTCAAAAGATATGCGCGTTCAACCAAACAAACTCTTTAGCTTTATAATATTGATATAGATTAGAACAAGACTATGCAACTCTGCCTACAGGCATGAACAAATTGCAACACAATCCCTAGAATACATAAACAAAATGAAATCATAGTAGAGGAATAAAAAGAAATTTGTTGACAAAATCTACATTCACGCGAAGCAACGAAGAAAGCTGGTACAAGTATTATTTTCACAGAAAATAAAAAAAGCGACTTCAACCGCCTCAAAAGTGGACTTCCGTAATGTGTTTTCAATTTCAACTATGTGATTAATAACTACTTGTCAGATTTTATTCAAATTTAAATGGAACCACACGGGAAGCCCAGCTTTCAATCAAAAAATGAATCATAAAAATCGGTTCACCCAATCGAAAGTTTCCGAAGTAACAAACATAAAAAAACCAGTCGAATTGAGAACCTTCTCCTTATTTGAAGTCAGTTAAAAAAGAATGCCTATTGTACCACATTTATTTTGTTGAACCGATTTCTAAAATAACTAATAACAATATAAACTAATAGTACTAACAGAGTGTCAAATTTCGAGCTCGGTGACAGTTTGACATATTTTACATTATTGGTTGGCGGCAATAGCGAAATTGGCGCGAAAATTTGACACTTCCTTTTTTTATGAACGCGATATAATCATTGCCAGTTTACTCGCGTGATGTGTTTCATGAAATATGTTGTGTTTTTTCAATGTTACGAAGACGAACGCTAAAAAGTCAGCGGCCAACGATGCGTGTTTTTAATTGCACATCGAAAGATATCGTTGAATATTCCTCGTCACACGATATGTTTACGTAAATAAAGTTTGTTTATCTACACAGTATTACAAGCGAGAAATATTTTAAGACAAAATTATGACAGTGATAAACAACTGCATTTTTTTCGTCGAACAGATTATTATTGCATTAAAATAACTGTCATTAAATTGACATTTATGTAAGCACACCCACGAAATATAGAAATGATATTATTATCATTGAATCAATATTTATTAAATTAAAATAAAATTATTTACGAAAAACTTGCAATGAGTTTTCTGGCTAATTTCAATGTATTTCGTTTTAAATTAATTATTATGCTTCATGATAGACATGAGATTAATTCAAAAATATGCATATTTTATGATAAATTAAAAATATACCTATCATATAAATTAAAAAAATAACTGTCAATTCAACACAAAAGTAAAATGGTTGTGGCGCTCCATGCACGTAATGTTTTTCTCCCTTTCACTCTCACATATGGCCTATCTATCGTCCCTTTCGTCCACGGTCCTGGAATTACTATTCCTAATAAAATATACACAAAAACACATTAAGGCATCGAAGAGCTAAATGCTTCTAAAGTAAATAAACAAACCAAAATACGTCTCACATTGGTCGGCAAGTATACAACTGTCTTCTAAATAAAAGGTTCAATGGACATTATTGGGTATACATACAAATATAATAATATAAACAATGTATTCGTTTGTTGTGTGTTTAAATTAAAAAACAAATGAATATAAATTACATTTCATATTTTACTGCATAATTTTAAGATCGGCTAATTTATACTATTAATTCGATAGTGAGTGGTTTGGTTATGAAATTTAGCATGTTATATGTATATACTAAGTTTTGGGTAACATATTCCGGCATAATAATTTAATATTCCAACATAAATATACTGCTACTGCTTACAGCAGTAAAAAAACAAAATCAAAATCGGTTCATCCATTCGGGAGCTACGATGCCACAGATAGACACACACGCACGCGTTTTCGCGTCAGAGGTTAAAAACAAAGCAAAGCTAAAAGACGTCAAGAAACGGCACCATTTATGTAAATCGGGAAAAAGTAATGATTTCCAAATGATATTACCCATAATCATTTATGATGTGAACTATATGAGATGACGAAAATAAAAAATGTCAATTGAGATAACGTACTTCAAAATAATACTAGTTAACAAATATAAGATAACACTCTGGTGTGTTTTAAATTCACGGGAAATGTCAACTTGGCTATTAGTTGAGGTTATGGAAAAACACGCGTTTTTCCCGCGTTGCTTGTTATTTCTGCGCGTTCATGGGGAAAGGCAAAGGTATTAATGACATTCAGCCATTTCTTACTTCGGAGTACCATTGATTTGATTTTTTTCCAAATATTACTATTTTAGTTGCATCCTTTACATTCCTATAATTATTTACAATCATTGAATTATTACAAATAAATATTTATCTTTACAATCACGTGCCACAAATTACACCTAATCATATATTTATATTAGACAAAGGTACTAGTCCAGATGGAGTAGCACATTTTTGAAATTTATTCACGAATATCCTAAATTATTCTTGAACGAAGGGTTCATGACTTATAACATGTCTCTGATACAATAAGCATTTACCTCTGTTTGAAAAATTCATTGAATTTGAATTTGAATTCTGATATAACAGTACTTCGCCGCGGACTTGGTTGGTCGAACATCTCTATTATTTTATTTGTTGAATTTTTTTAACATTTATTTAAATATATTATAAACTAGTGAACCAATTTTAATGCTCAACGAACTTAAAAAATGTACTAATATCACCTACATATATTGCAAATTTCATTTTAAATAGAGCCCTGGTTCAAGAGTTATCGCGCAGCATACATACATATATACATACAAATAATGTATTTTTACCCGAATTTTAATCGTAAACCTCACTTGTATCGCACATTCGATCAATGATCACTTATTATAGTTGGTAATATCTTTTAGCGAAAGAAAATACGGATTTACAAAGTACAAATCCACAGATTTGAATTGTTGCAATGCACGAATTATATATCTATTTTAATAGTTAATTTACTACAAAAACACTTTTGTTAAGTAATTCATCGTTTTCTTATAAAGAACTTAGATAACTTTGGGGTTTAACTAACTTCATTAGATACAGTGGTTTATTGAAAATATCTGGGATAGTTTCTATCTATATCTTGAACTGCCTCTAGTGACTTCAAGTGTACCTCAGGGTTCCAATCTAGGTCCTACACTTTTTCTGTGAATTGTCAATGATTTGGTTTTAAACATATCTTTACATTGTTTATTATGCGCAGACGATTTAAAAATATATCGTAGTATTACAAAAATTGAAGATAGCAATGCCGTGCAAAAGCTTTTAGATTTAGTTAATACTGGTGCGTATAATATATTTTTTCCAATGTCCAGGCATTTATTCCCCCATTAATTTCGCCTGCAAATGAAATAAACCAACTTTCAATCAAATTTAAATCATGTAGACCTGTTTTGGGAAACTTCAATACGAGATTTAGGTATAATAATGGCTTCCACATACTCATTGTGAGGTGATACATAACATTTGGTAACTGTTTGTAACGAAAGACTTGGCGTTATTTAAAATACTGGAAAGGTTGTTGTAGCCATGAGTCGTATTTAATAGGTTGTAACGGTTTCATTCTTTGTCAATTCTAACAAAGCAGTGCAATTTCGAATGGTCAAATTTTTTTTTAATGGAAAGGATGACAAACGAGCAGACGGTGCACCTGATGTTAAGCGATCCCGTCGCCCACGGACATACACAACATCGCCTTTGCTTGTACGTTGCCAGGAATTTGGATAGAACAGATTTATTGGATAGGATGAGTCAAAAAAATATCAAGGATTTGAAGGAGTGAGAAAAGAAAAGGGTAAAAATGGCAATCCGACAGCCCAAACAGTCATGCATACTTTATTTTATCCTAATCTGTGTAGGGCGGTGGTATTTCACCGGGAGAGCGTGGCCTTAGAGCAGCAGCAGAGCTGTGGATGGATGTTATGCTCTACTACCGTGTACCTACTTCGTACGGCAAAAGCAGCTATAGTTGTTATTTAACATTGCAAAATCAATTATTGATCGAGCGAGCGAAGCGAGTGAGGTTTACAATTATAGTTGGGGCAAAAACACATCTTATGTTTGAATGTATGTAACGCAATAACACTCAAACTTGTGTTCCAATTAAAAATGAAATTTGGAATATATGTTGGTAATATCAGTACGATTTTTAAGTTCGTTGGGCTTAAAAATCAGTCCAGTAGTTTAAGAGATATTGAAATAACTGTGATACAAAGTAATCGGAAGGTCCAAGTTCACGGCGAGCTACTAGTTATAATGTTTCGAGTTCTTTACTGATCAGTTTTTGTTCATTTGAGGCACAGTGTTTCATCTGTTCTATTTTAATATAATATTTTGAATGATCGTTATTAATTGTCACAGTTTTTGTCAATCTGCTTAGTGGTGCTACAAAAAAAATCTGTGATGGCCACGACAGCGACCTTGACCGTCCACCGTCGGGCCGACGACCCCCGCAGCCTCCGGTGAGCAAGTTATATCGCACCAATCAAAAGTGACCGAGTTTTGATACAGCAAAGATACGAATTTGAATTGACTATTGACCGTCCACTGATCGAAATCAGATCTCAATATTTTTTGTTCAAACTTTTAAAAGTAACAAATAATTGACCGAGCGAACGAAGCGATTGATATTAACAATTACAGTTGGGAACCGCATTTTATGTATTTATGTATGTATGTCCCGTAATAACTTTAAAATCAGAGTTCCAATTTAAATGAAATTTGGAATATATGTAGATAATATTAGTACAATTTAAGTTCGATAGGCATCAAAATCAGGTCAGTAGTAGGTCAGTTAAGAGATATTGAAAAAAATTCAAAAACATTTGAAGTTATATCATCATGTCAAAGATTCGTCGTTTTTATTTTTTATAAATTTGATATACCCGGTGACACTGGGTATGTGTTGAAGTGTCTGTTTGTAATGTTAAACACAGGAAAAATTATGACGTTGTACTTTTTTTTAATTCTGACGTTTTAGAGAAGCTAATTGTGTCTAGGGTTTTTTGTATGTCAACGTTGAAATGCCTAACATCATATTAATTCAAAATTGTTAGATTACAGATAATTGATATAGATCTTTTATGCGTATTCCGCGGTATTATTTGAAAACTAAAATTAAGACGTTGCAGAAGAGGCAAATAGTTTTTTTAACAAATAAACCACAGATTATCAGTAAAACAGAATCATTTAATTTATTCACGAAGAAAACACGTTAAACATTACAAATAAATTATCTATGCTGTAATTGACGCGTAGCGAAACGGCGATACCTTCCGTCTCTTTCACCCGTAGAACGTTCACCCTTCGCTTTGTTGGTTTTTTTCGTTCAGCGTGCAATGTTACCGGTCGGAAAACGTTCGTTTTACATTTTTTGTTGTTGTCGTCGATAGTTTGGCAAAGGAACGCCGTGTTCTGCGCAACGTCGATCGCTGTTTGCGGTATAAAACAAAATAACATTTCAATAGACGCCCGTTTGACAGCAAAAATGGCGGGAAATTAGTGACAGGTGTTATTTTTTTTAATCTTTAATTTACTGACATTCCAACGTACCATGCCACCAATGTAATTGAATAGAAAATTTACACATGTTATTTCTCAAAGGTATTTTGTAATATTTGTAATATAAAATATCTCTCATAATTCTCTATCAAAATTAATTTTGGTTAAATTGTGCCATTTTTTTTTAATAAATAAATATAGATAAATGTCTTAAAGTTAATGTTTTCTTTAAAGATTTACAAATTAAACACAATTTTTTGCAGTATTTAACATTACGTATTATTTATTTAGTTAAATAATCATAGATTAAATGAATTAATTGCCTCCGTGACTTATTGGTATAGGCCTTTACAAACTGGGGGTCGTAGGTTCGAATACCACGGTTGGACAATGACTGTTATTGATTTCTAGTTCGGTATAGCATAATACGGTCTGATCACCCGATCGCCTGAAAATAAGAGAATCCTTCAAATATCCCAACAACTAATCCATCCTTCGAATACAATTTATCCCTTTGGGTTGCGGAGGTCAATGCCAGTCACACTGTGTAAAAACTGATATTCAGGTAACATCTGGTTGGATTAGAAGCCAACCCGAAAGTTATTTGGGAATAAGGCTTATCCTAACATAAAGCTATTAAATCTCTTATTTATTTATTTTCCTAACAATGTTTTCTGGAAGTTTAAGTTATTACCCGATTGCACGGAATTGACAGATAGGGTTTTTTTTTTCTTACATGTGAGATCTTGGACAATATTTTATAAATAAAACATTTTTTCTTAGACGTCGGGAGATAACAATGCTAGGTTAGAGTGATTTCTTACAATAACATAAATGCGTCTTTTAATTGCAATTTGTAATTAGCAGTCGATTAAAGGATAATTCCTTGATTTTAATTATACATTTTTAATCGCATTAATTAACTACATCTGTTTGTCCGTGTATGCATATGTATACAGTAGTTCAATAATTATTTTAATATCTTATATACTACTAGCTGTCCTACACAACTTCGTCTACACGTAAGAGAGATGTCAAAAAATTAATAAATTTTGCCCGTTTTTGGGACATTTTCCATTCATATTCCGCTCCTATTGGTTATAGCGTGATGTTATATAGTCTAGAGAGTCCCTATATGAATGGGCTTTCCATCACTAAAAGAAATTTCCAATTCGAACTAGGAGTTCTAAAGATTAGCGCGTTCAACCAAACAAACAAACTCTTCAGCTTTATAATATTAGTATAGATACTAACGCTATTAATTGTAGTTTATTAATGTTGTTAAAAGAACTAGAATTTTAATAATAACCAATATAAAATATTATCCACCATTTGTAGGTTGATTTTTGATGTGTAGCCAATTGAGTTGGGGAAAAAGGAATCAAGAACATATCGTTAAAAGTAAACCTAAAAATGCTGTCTAATTTCGAACCTACGTTTCTTTTGAAGCTGGTAAAGAACCTGTCAATATGGTATCTATTTCATGCAGTATCAAAGGGCCATTATTCTATTTATAACGAAAGTATATAGTTAAAAGGGTGTTAAAGCTGAAAAAATGATAATACGAATTTATTTAAAAGGGTGTAGAGAGAACACTTTCAGAAGTAGAGATGCCAACCATACTTTATAATAAAGTATCCTACTCTATTTTTGACAAATATACTTGATACTTTTGCTTTAATATAAAGTACCTGCTCATGAATACTTTATTTCCAATATCTACTGATTGCTTGAAGGGAAACACTCAACACAGATAAGTATTATTTGAGAATTCAAAACCACTTTTTGATTGTAGGTTCAAAGGTTAAAAGTACAAAGAATTGTATTAGTGTCAAGAAATACTCAAAATTAAGTACTTTAATTTTCTCTTTTTGGGAGTCTAATACTTTACTTTTCCCTAAAACAGTTGGCAACCCTATTCAGAAGTGAGTCCTCGTCCTTCTTTGACACATACATTTTAGATCTTTAAGTTTCTTAAATGAATAGTAAGAGATAGATATAAGAGACTAAACAATCGATAAATAATATCCTTTTAGAAAATTAATATCAGTTTTGTTGTCATTCTCTCTTACTCTTGGACGTGTGACGGAACCTTTAAGTTATTGCGTAATTTTTTTTTAGCATATGTCTCCTTGCGATATGACACATAATTACCTACCATTGTTAATATTTTATGGTTAAATTTTCTGAAGCAATATACCTGAGGAAGCAGTAACCAACGTTACCATTACGAAGCTCTATATAAAATATTGTGAATACTTTTATGTCTTCAAAATGACCTATTCATACACAAATTAGTCAATTTTCATTGTAATTTTCGCGTTTCCACCTGTGACTGGCCGCACACAAGGCCACAGAGGTTTCTATAGAATCTATAGTATAGATGACAATGAAAATGGCTTTCGTTGTTAGAACTACACTTTGTGTGTTTTGAAACACTTTAATTATTTAAAAAGTAATATAAAGAAGAGTTTTCAAGGTGGTAGAGCATAACATCCTTCATACAGCTTTTGCTGCACTTCTACGGTACCACCGTCCTTCACAGAGCCAGCATAAAATAAAGTATGCATGGCACTTAGGGTTGCCGGGTGGCCATTCCCTTTTCTTTTCCCCACCAAATCCTTAATATTATTTTAACCTATCGTACCCTTTAACCTCTTTTATCCAATTAAGGCTGGCAACGCACACGCAACTCTTCGGATGTTGTGTGTGTCCATGGGCGACTGAATCACTTAACATCAGGTGAACCGTTTGCTCACTTGCTAACCTTTCCGTATAAAAGAAGATAGGAAATATTAGACGGGTCTCTTTTTAGGACTGTGCTTTTCTTAGCTTGTAGACTTTTTTCCATTTAAATCGGTTGTCAGTAAAAAAGTTGTCCTGATGTGGAGGTATATATATTAAAAAGAACTAAGCTCGACGCGAAGTTAGCAGGCTGTATATTAATTTACTTGCAACTTAATTTAAAAATACTCATCTGCCTTCTAATACTGGTGGAGTAGCGGAAATCATGATCGTGTAAAAAATTAATTAATACCTGAAACAAATAAACAGGAAAAATTAGTAAAACCGAATATTTAGCTGCGTTACAAGGGCCGAGAGTGCTGTATTTTATTTAT
>DWHK01001343.1:0-11327 GCA_018247855.1 Graphium androcles
CATAGTCAGATGTGAATAATATCCTTATATATTACTAGTAAACCTGCCTCCGTAGCCTAGTGGTATAGGCCCTTGTTTTACAAACCGGAGGTCGTGAGTTCGAATCCCGCGGGGGGACAATGACACTGTGTTGTTGTTTCTTAGTTAGGGCAATACGAGCCGATCACCTGATTGCCTGAAAATTAAGATGATCCATGCGTCGGATGAGCATGTAAAGTCGGTCCCGGTTGACAATCGTTAAAAGCATGTCAGTGCCTTCAAATATACTGACAACTATCCATTCTACGAATTTAGTTGTTTTCCCTTTGGATTGCAGAGGTCAGATGCCTGTCGCTGTGTAAAAACTGATATTCAAGTAAAATTTGGTTGGATTAGAAGCCGACCCCAAGAAATTTTAGAATAAGGAAGAAGATATTTAGTAGTAATAATTTGGAAGGAACACCAGGCGTACTTTACTTTAGTTAATTTGCTTTGATGTAAGCTTTGGTGGTGCCTCTCTGGTGCAAGCGGCCTTATAACTACAGAAAGAGCTGTCTAAGTTGTGCTATTTCACCTAGAATCTTTTTATTGTTTCGTCCAGCATATCAAGACACAAATGTAGCTGGGTCTTACCTGTAAATACTCGATCACTTTATCGTATTGCAGCACGGTGAGAGAGCGGCCGTCGGCCAATTGGCCTAACAAGGCGTACACCGCCTCTCGACCAGAAGATCCACCATGTTGGACCTCTTGGAAATTACGGGACAACAACTGTAACGCATCTTCTATTGGCATATTTCTGTGCTCTGTGAATCGAAAATATGTAAATAGGTAATTGTTAAATAAACAAAATCCGACAGCGTGAAATGTACAATTATTTTCTTATGAAAAATAAAATTAATATAAAGGAACGTTGTTTATTTAGCATTTTTCATTAAAAATTTATAAGTTGTAAATATTTTGGTTAGCCTTTTATAATTCACACTCTAAAATGTATTAAGTCGTTTAGGCTACAAAGCGTACTGGAGAAATATACATACATACATCCCAAAACCATAATATTCCCAGCATAGTCGGACAATAATGAAAAATTATAGCGTGTAAAGTTTTGTGTGTTATTATTAGCAAATATTTTTTTTTATTGTGATGAAATTGGTGTAGCTAGTTTTCTTGCAACAATATACTACCTTGTGGCAGTCCATGAAGTATGGTCAACGTCAACGATCTATGTTCTTCATTTTGTGGCATCACCAATATCGCATATAGACAGCCGCGTGATGCAATATTGCCTAAAACTCTACCAATGGGCACATCTTCCATGGGAAATAGCAAATCAACCACAATTCCTAATCTTTTCAATCTTCCTTCTATGTATTCCGCATACTCTCTGAAACATCATTAAACAATCGATATTTTTTATCATATTTAAATAACATAATGTAAGTGAAACCAAGAAATAAGGTTTATTTAAAATTATAATTTAGAAATAAAACCAAATAAAATATTTTGCACTCCCCGCAAAGGTCAAAATTCGACATTTTTTATGGGATTTTAGTAAATGTCACACTTGTCAATTCTCGCAATAAAGAGAAAATCACTTGACATATAAGACGTTTATCTATCATGTCCATGCTATGTGTAAAAATGGCATGGTAGTGCGTGTAATGACTTATTTAATTAATTTAATGTTATTATTTCTAATGAATATTATTTAAAAATATTAGCTTTCTCCATTTCTTCGCAACTATATGTGCTAAATTTCATGCTATTCCGTCAGCTCAATTTTCGTAAAAAGACAAAGTTTTCGCTTCACGTATTCACGTATTATAGATGACCTATATATTATTAAAAAAATTATTTGTTTGGATCAAAAGCAAGGCCACATCAAATTCATTCAACCCTAAACTAAAACTTACGTAAGAGCTTTGGAGACCACAATTATTTCACAGTCGTTTCTATCTGTGACTGGTAGATTTCTCGAGTAGTCTGTCAATGGCTGAGAGTAGCGATCAAAGCCGGTTCTTTCCGGCCATTCGCTGCCTGTAAACAAAATACTTCAATTAACGAATTTCTTAAGGAGGCATCGAGGGCAATACGAATTAGATATTAGGTGTAACGCACACATCGCCATTTTCCAATGTCATAGGTCTCGTCAATACGTGCTCCCACCTTTGTCTCTTGACAAAGAAATGTCAACAGCGTAAATCATAGAAAATTTGTATAGAGAAATTTATATTTTTAAACCATTAAATCTTAACTTTTACCAAATATTTAAGGAATGAACTTTGTTTGAAATTGGCAATCAATAAGCAAGTGTAATCACTTCTATATAGAATAAAAATATTTGACTTTGACATTGATTCAATCATAAACGAATTTGGTGAATATTATAACTATATAAAAAGCATGTTTTATAGTAAGAATTCAACAAAGATAGACGCACATTTTGCTCGATCGAGCCTTAAGTTATGATATGCTGCACATTGTTATGATTTGTACCAACATACAGTATACCTTCGTATTTATTCCATTCGAGAATTTCCGCAATCAAGGTTAATATCACAAGTTATTAACTCTATGTCTTTACCTCTTAACTAGTCATATAATTGAAGCCTACCTTTGGAACCAAACCCGTCAGTGTGGTATTACTTATTACTATATTAAACGGCATATACTAAATTAAACGGTACGAATAGTAATTTAAGAAAACAAAAAGTAAAATACCTATCATCACTTATATTTTCGCTCACAAGAGCATCACCCCTAGAAACACTTATTGAGGTTGCATTTATAATTTTCAAGTTCTGTTAAAAACTATACACCCAAATCCATAATTTCTGTTTTTGCCAAAGTATTATGAGTCCGTATTGTGTCTAATACTTTCATGTCATTTAAAATATCTTCTTTTAACAGAACAACCTGAATTTATCAAATAACGATCAACTTCAACAAATCTAATATCTTTTGTTGTGGATCTTGCTGAGGGCTTTGACCACGGATATTGTCTAGGCGTAATTTACACTTTTTCATTAACAGCCTTTGATGAAGTAAACCACAAAATACTGCTTAGTAAGTTATCGTTACTTGGAATATCTGGCAGCTTATTAAATTGGTTCGGGTCACATCTAGATGATACAAAATCAACAGTAGTAGTCAGTGGTCATAAGCCTAGGCCTTATATAGTCCTCTCGGGAGTACCACAGGGATCTCACCTTGGTCCTTTGTTGTTCAACTACTTATCAAGAACATAGGCATATGTTTCTCTCATTCTCAGCACTATTTTTATTTATTTATACTTTTTGCACATACAAAAACAAATGCACAAAGGCGGACTTAATGCTGAACGGCTATATGTTGGCCGACGACATAACATTTTTCAGAAAATTAAATACCGCTTAAGTATGCTTGCTTCTGCTTGAAGACTTAAACAACCTTATCTTGTGGTGCAAAATAAATAGTATAGGAAAATTTTGCGTAGTATGTTCTTCTAGTTTTCTATCTTATGTCATAAACAACGTGCGTCATTTTGGACAACAAGTTGAGGTTTAATATATCAAAAATGTTTCGAAACTGGAATTTATTTTGCGGAGCTGTAAGGAATTTAAAAATCCCACTACTATAATATTAATTTCTATTCATTGGTAAGAAATATGCTGAACGAAAAAAAAAGCTTTGACTTTTTTACCTCTCCCACCGACCGGTGTACGATCCCTATAACTGGGGCCGCCTCCCCTGCCCCTCACAGGACCGCGTCCCCTGGGCCCTCCGCGCCCCCTAACCGCGCCCCGCGACTCGGCACCTTCACGATTCTCTCCCCATCCTTTACCGTATCCCTCGTCATATTCCTCTTCCCTATAATCTGGAACAATTGGAACGTATACGTATAATACAACAGAAAAACAAAATATCTGTAAATATAAGACATTTCAGAAAAACTATCAATGGGAATACTAGAAACATTGACAAAACGTATTTCAATAGTCTTTGAGCTCTTTGTTAGACTAGGAATTGTTTCTCGAACTATAAGACAGAATTCGATGAACGTTTTTGAGGTAGTAACAAATGTGACACTTACATATTACATATGTACACTTTTATTTCGTAAAATGACTCGAATTTTATATAAAAGAGAATTGAGTAAAAAATTAAGTGATCCAAGTCACATTATAATGTAGGCGGTATTGATAGGTAGAGCATATTAGATGACCGGTTGGCGCAGTGACTAAGACATTAGCGGCGGCGTCACAGGTCACGGGTTCGATTCCCACCCGCGGCAAATATTTGTATGCCCTACAAATAGTTGTTTCGGATCTGGGTGTTTGTGTCTGTGTAATTTATGTTTGTAAAACGCCCTTGTAACACAAACCTAGAGCTTATCATAAGGGCAGCGTTTTTTAAAGAAAAGAAAAAGCATATCAAAAATGCAGCCCTTGAGACACTTGTCGACCAGGTTGACCGAGGTGGTGGTAAAGCAGACGTAAAATAATGTACGCTCGGTATTAAATTTCCTGATGACCGATCCTACCACCCTCCCCTCTTCTGTTCCCATTTATTTCTCTACCCAATCCTGATATTTTTCTATTTCTTCCTTATATGATTAAATTCGATGGACGTGGTGACCTATTGTATTATATACAATAATATGTAGTATATACGCTTTAAGGTTGGCATTGGTAACGCACTAGCAACTCTTTGCAACTCTTTTTCTATTTGCAGTGATGATTTCTTAAGGTCAGGTGAACCATGTTCGATTGCAATTTTCATAACAAAAAAAGTAATAAATAAATTGCAAAATACGTAAAGTAAGTAAGTAGTAAAACGAGAAGGGACCAAGGAAAATGGGAAGGAAGAAAACCTAACAATCCTAATTGAAATCTAAAATTAATTAACAAATCTACATTTCCGCGTGCAAGAGATTGTGTTTTAATTAATACAGGGGGTCAATGGGTAAATCAAAAGGTGAAAGTTTACATAAAAATCTTTATTAAGTGTGCATTTTAAAACAGCTTATCTTCTTTTAATTAATATATAAAGGTGTATATATAAAAAAGAGTGGTGATATAATTTTTTTTGAAATTTCTCAGGGTTTAAAAAACCGGCCAAAATAGAGTCGGATTTACACAAAGGGTTACATACCGCCTTACAGTATAAAATTTAACACTTTGTATGGGGCCCTGTTTAATTTTCATTTATTTTAGTTTTTATCATTTGTTATATGCATGCTATATATATGTATGCTACAACAGCAATACAAATACACATTCTGTGAACATATCAAGCATCTACTTGTTTCAATTATTAATAGCGAAAAAAAAGAAAAAAAACACGCTTCTAGTACTCCCCTACTATATATTCCCTTCAAGTTTTTTTTATTATTTGTTATAGTGTCAACAGAAATACATACTGTGTGAAAATTTTAACTGCGAATCATGAGATACAGCCCGCTGACAGATGGATGGATGGACGGACGGACAGCAAAGGGTTAGAAATAAGGTCCCGTTGCTTACCCTTCGAGCACGGAACCCTGAAAAGAACCTAACACATTTTCCTTTTCGGACTTCTTTAGAAATTTAATGTAACTCCACCATGAAAACATTCCACACCAAAGCAATTACTTTTGTACATATTCCGCATTTAAGGCCAGTCCCAGTGTTTTTCATTTAAATTAACTTTCTTTCTTTGTACTGCAATGATACTGGTTGAAAAGGAAACCTCAATTGAAAAAGGTTGTAGAACTAAATTGAAAATCATTTCTTTTTAATTTTGAATTCAATACCCTCAAAAGACATTGGAGCCGTTATTGGTTCTAAATTTATTTGGATTACTTATCGACATTCATATTTCAATTTAAAAGATGATTGTTATAAAAATTCCTCAAAAGAAAAGTAATGCTTAAATATTTAATCGATTTGCAATTTATATGCAGTAGGTTTACCAAGCGAGCAGACCTGATGTTGTATCTACTCACTTTTATTTTGTTACGCCATCTATTAAAAAGCATATTATTAGAACTTCTCAAGGATAAGTAAAAAATACGCTATCTGAACAACACAAACATACTCTTAGAAAATTTGACTAGGGTTTACAATATTAAGTCAATATAATAAGCAATATCATCATAAATTGCTAATAATTATTTTGACTCAAAATTACAAAAACTGACTTCAAACGCCTCACAAGTGCACTTTCGTAACGTATTTTTTCCGTTATTTAGATTTCAAAAACAAACTTTATAGGATTACGCTTAGGATATCTCCTTTCCAAAAACAAAGGATCATTAAAATCAGTTTATAAACTAAATCCGCGAACACACGTCATATTGAGGACCCTCCTCCTTTTTTGAAGTCGGTTAAAATCCTTCAGTAGCCGCCAGAAACAGTATCACATAATACCGACCTGATAACGTTTTGGTTTTTTCGTCTTAATTAATTATAAATTATTGAATTGTTGTTTTGATACATATTTTGGATATACGAATCTTATGCGTAATGCACATTCAGTACTCCATTAATACCTACTTAATACGTGTAAATTATGGCAAGCAATATTAAGATATAAAAGATTGAACAATATTTAAACATCTTTACAAATTATTAACTTTACTGTACACAGAAATATTTTGATCATTTAAAAAAAATACTTTTATATAGAGAAAGGTGGCAGACGGTTCATCTGAAATCCCGTCGCTCAAGGACACACACAACATCCTGAGTGTTGCGTGTGTGTTGCCAGCCTAAAAATTGTATAAAGGAGGTTATAGGGTAAGATGGGTCAAGATTATATTAAGAATTCGGTGAGGAAAGGAGTGGGAAAAGAAAATGGTAGGAATGGCCATCCAGCAACCCTAAAAGCAAAGTATACTTTATCTTCTGTGAAGGTAGTACCTCCCCGAGCGAACGTGGCCCTAGAAGTGTAAAAAGCAAAAGCTGTTCTATGTTATGCTCTACCACCTGTTAACTTTCATTTATATACGTCTGATTAAAATAGATTTAATAGAAAACGTGAAAAATGTTCTCGGACTTAATAGAAACCTTTTTCTTTATTATTTTGAATTCCGTGCCCAAGAATGAATATTGGACACTATCGTTTTTCAAAGAATTACGGTCGACATAAAATTCGATTAATCATTTAATTTGAAAGATGATGAAAACATTCCTATTCTTTTAGAATAACGAATAATCTATATATATAAAAAGAAACAGTCAAATTTGAAATCGACCCACTGCTGGGCAAATGCCTCCTCTAGACGGAGGGTAATAGGGCTTAGTCCGCCACGCGGCTCCAGTGCGGATTGGCGGACTTCATATATCTTAGAAATAGTTGTATTATTTTTAAGATATGCTGGTTCCCTCACGATGTTTTTCTTCACCGGTAAGCAGCACTAAAATTGTAATTAAGAAGTTAACAATTTCATGGGTGCCGGCAATGGGGTTTGAACTCAGGTTCAGCTCGAGTAAACTGAATTAAAGGCGACCGCCCGGACACTGAGCTACCACGGCTCAATCTATACATATAATAAAACTAAAATTAAATAGTGGAACCTGTTGTACCCTGACAATATGTGTGGCCACTTGGCCGTTTTGATTATTCCTGTGGTATTAAATTTTATTAACTATAATAAAATAAAATTAACTATAGTTAATTTTATTAAATATAATTTATTGTCATTTACCAAGTGTAAATAAGAACAATCTACTTTACTCTAATAACTTTACAACTTTTAATAATTTTACTGCTTTAATATTGATGTTTGAATAAAAAATTTTTTTATAGAAATTTAGAGGCCATATGAAATCAATTTATATAAAAGAAATCTTTAAAATTTTTAATATAAAAACTTTCGACAGGTGTCAAAACTAAGGTGGGATCTGAAGGTATCTAAGTCTAAAAAGGCAGTTTGTACGCTGACTGATAACAGTCAAGTAAGTACAGTACATTTTCATGTTTTGCTTTTCGGTTTTAAAGTAAAGTAATACCTTTCACGAAATATTTTATCCGTACTATCTTAATTTTTTAACCATTTTATTCTTTACATTAAAATTACCTTACTTTCGGTAAAACAGCATAGAATGTCGAAATAGACCTGCATATATTCTGAATTATAAAATGTATTGATATGAATAATTCATAAGGCCGAAAATAATGCAACTATTCCTATTTATGACATTACGAACTGGTGGTTTGTGTTGTTTAAAGTAATCATATTTTTATAGTTAGCATATATAATCCTTTGTACACATAATTTTATTTTTCATTGTAAGTATAAAAAATATTTTGACATTGAAAAGTAATAATAAGAATTGTTAATTTATTTTCTCACCACAATACCATTAATATCGACTGAATTACATAGTATTCAAATGTATAAATAGCTGAAGATACGTTTAAGGGACTTGTAAAGTATTCAGTATTTTCTCTAGGGCTTGCTGAGGCCACCTGATAGTTTATTTATGGCTTTGACCGTAGAAAGACTATATATTTATTTGTCCATTGCACTGGAGAGAAATATTTACTTATACGAGTAGCAACGGTACGGACACTGTAATGTCGTATGCATCTATATGATATATATGTGTTCTTTAGTCAAAAAAAATAAATATGACTTCTCTACGGCCGATTTATTTTGACTGTTCAAATAAATTGTGCAATTTTTACACAAGATAGAGTGACCACAATTAAACAGGTCCAGCTATAGACCAGCTCGTCCGAAAAGAATAATGTATAAGAATAATTTTTTAATAATGTCAATCACCTTTAATATTTAGTTGTACAAACGTACAGATGTATGTTTTTTTACTTGGCAGATGATTTTATAATCAATTAATATGGGACCACTGTTATTTTGATAATAATTCGAATAGTTTCAGGAACTCTGCACTGATCAGTTTTTAACTGTAAAAGTAAAATATAGATTTTGCTAATGGTATCTAACTATTACTATCTTAAACTTTCAAAAGCTTTGACTGACAGACAGACACATTTAGAAAAATTACGCCAGTATTGTAAGGATCTTCTCTATACAGTGGTCACCTAACCTAATATTATTAAACATTGGCGGAAAAACCCAAATATAATAAATGTTTGAACTGTTTGTTTTTTATCCCAATAATGGATAGAGGTATGTGCTTCTATTTATTTCCAATTCTTTATTCTTGATAATAATAATAATAATTTATTTCAGACCATTTGATCTATACGCTATCAAACTAACACAATGCGTCTTAACATTAAATTATAATTTAATATAAAATATGAACGACGTTATTCACTTAAGTACATTTGGTTTTTACAAATATACATTTCAGTCCTAAGTACATCATGATTTAAGAATATGACCATTTTTCCGGTGTAAATTAAAATAAAAGCACTAAAAAATAATTATTATTTCTTAGGAAACTATAACATCGTAACATTATAACCTAATTCAAACGCTTTACGCGTAGTAGAGCATAACATTACGTACAAAGCTTTTGATGCACCTATCGCCCTGCTTGATCGACATATTACCACTCTATATTAAATACATCTGGCTGCCTTCATCCCTATCTTTTTCTTTACATTTTGTCAATATTTTTTCTTTACTACCCTAGACAGCTGTAGCCGTGGCTCAGTGCTCGGGCGGTCGCCTTCAATTCAGTTTACTCGAGGCGAACCTGAGTTCAAAACCCCGCCCCCGGTACGATTGAAATTGTTAATTTCTTAATTACAATTTTAAATGCTCGTTTACCACGTGTTTAACGGTGAAGGAAAACATCGTGAGGAAACCTGTATATCTTAAAATATTTCTAGGATGTGTGAAGTCCGCAAATCCGCACTGGGGTCGCGTGGCGGACTAAGCCCTATACCCTCTGTCTTGAGGAACCTTTGCCCAGCAGTGGGATGATATCAAAATAGGCTGTTTCTTTCTTTCTTTCTACCCTTGACATATTCCTATTGCCTACTTCACCAATTAACTAATTCTTTCCAAGCTTAGAAACTCATCTAAGTTAATCTTTGGGGTTTTGGGTGTCCATGGTCCACGGGTGTCACTTCACAACTTTTTTAAAAACCTCCGTAAAGTTTATTTTTTTATCATTTCCGCAAGTAAAAGTGCCATAAAATATGAAAGTTCTGTTAAATATCGTTTAGAACATTCGAACGTTATATTTCGCCAAAAGAAATAATCACAACAAGATTATAAAACAGAAAATCTATCACGACAACAAATGACAAATGCATATTCGATAGAATTGTATTCTGATTTATGCCTTTGCAGCCGAGTTAGGTCATTCACCTCAATTACCGATAACACAAATAGGCAATAAACCAGCGGTTTCACTGCATCCACCACGTTCGGTAAATCTGCAGGAGACCCATATAACCGAATTCAAAAAGAAGAGGTTTTCCTAATAATAAATTAATCTAGACAATTTTTGCTACAGAAGCGGTTTAACATGTATTTTGCGAAAAATCTTCAAAGTTATTACAGGATTAAGTAAACCTTTCGTATAAGACCTCTCTATGTCGTTATTTATAGTGTTTAATAATAATAAAATTTATATACATGAATAATAAATATTTTATAAAAACATTTATTATGATGTTATTGACAACTTATAATTCAATTTCAACTACAGAATTGAATTGTATCAGTTCACAAACAAATTTAGTTTGCTAATTGACAAGAACTACTTTATAATTAATTAATGTATATGGTGTTTAACTATACTACTATGGGTGCAAATATGATTATCAGTGTCCTGGGCTACGTCCCTTGGGTTATCACACTACACCATGGAGGGTAATATTTTTAACCGACTTCAAAATGGTGGAGGTTTATGATTTTATAATAATATAAAGGCTATATTTTTGGTATTTTTTTCAATGTATGGAAGACATTAAAGGCAACATTTATATGGAGCCATTCATATAAATGTTCATTAAAAAGGCGAAGAGAATAGGGAATTTGCATTTATTATAATAAGTACTACCTTTTTTTAACTTGAATTCTGAGTTGGTGGATTTCGCTTGTTTTTATTTTATATTTACATAATTAAACATTCTATACATGTGCCAGGTAAACTCTGCTACGGCTCTACATAATACGGGCATAAAGTAAATACGCCCGCATTACTGATAATGATGTGAATATCTATAGACAGTGTTTCTCTCATTATATTTAATATAACTATAAAAATTATGATTCATAATTTACAAAAAATTGCCTACAAGATAGTTAGTTTCGAAAGGTGGTAGAGCATAACATCCTATATACAGCTTTTGCTGCACTTCTACGGCTGCGCTCGCCCGGGGAGGTACCACCACCCTTCACAGAGCCAGCATAAAATAAAGTATGCATGGCTCTTGGG
>DWHK01001344.1:0-11324 GCA_018247855.1 Graphium androcles
TTGTTCCCAAATTACTTGGGGTCGGCTTCTAATCCAACCAAATATTACCTGAATATCAGTTTTTACATAGAGCGACTGGCATCTGATCTCCGCAACCCAAAGGGATAAACCGAATTGAAAGTATGGAAAAGTTGTCAGGATATTTGAAGGCTCTAACATCCTTTAACAATTGTCAAAGGTTGGCTTAACAACCGGGTTTGACTTTTTACATGCCCATCCGATGCATGGATCATCTTAACTTTCAGGCCAGCAGGTGATCGAGCAAGGGCCTATACCACCAGGCCATGGAAGCAGTTATCATTCGCAATATGCAACATATTTTGAGCAACTTTTGCTCTAAATTGTGATCTATTGTATATACAGCATATATTTGCAATATTTATTATTGCATAGTATTAAATATTGCAAATGTATATTATATGCACAAATATAAGTCAAATTGTTTTTTTTGTTTTAAAGTGGAAGAAAGAAGCTCATCATCCTCAGAGAGTGATGAATGTTTAGACGATGATGGTCTACAAGGATACACTGATAGAATAATGCTAGAGTTACAAAGAAAACAAAGTCATCCACGACGACTTCATCCTGAGATGTGGTATGGTGTTTAATTATTACATTATAGATTTTAGGCTAATTTTCTAAGATTTAATGTTGCTATAGCATATGTACTCTGTTAATTTAAGGTATAATATACAAAATTGTTTTGATCCCGAAACATGGTATGAATGCATTCCATTGGAAGTGTGGAAAGTGCCATACAAATTTCGTACTTTTCTTCGTCGTCGTAAATATTTAGTTAAAATAAAGCTAGTCGAAAATGGTATAATACCATCACAACATGAAGCTGAAGCTTTTTTTATTTATTTTGACGCTAGTATAACAAAATAGGGTAACTTTATAGCACACTGACACGACGTATTTTCGTTTGCAAATAATTTTAATCGATAAGAAATGATAATTGATAAGATACCTATAAAGCAAAATTTGTGGGTCGGCATTAGTGTTCATGAAAAACAATAATAAACTTCATAATTTGTATAGGAAGTCGCCATTATCGATGACACGGTCGTGTTATATTTATTAGTAAATATTTTTAATCGATTGAGAATTGTAATTGATAAAATCCGTGTAAAGGGAATTATAATAAAAAGAATTTTTTTTGGAGAAAACAGCGCGGTCTACGAGTGTGTTACGTATATACTGTCGGGGCACCCTAACACCATGTAGTCCGAGTCTGCCCTACCCTTAGAATGCAATTTAAAACCGCGGAGCCAGAAGTTCGCATAGGAGGTCCTGAGAGAGACGAGTGCACGAGAGCCGAAGGTCGAGTGTACGTGTAGCGAAGGGGCGACGAGTGGGTCTTCTGGCGGAGCACACTTAGAAATGCTTGATTGTTAAAAAAAAATAATTTTTTTCCCTAAAACTAAGGTCTTCCTCCCCATTTTTCACTTCATCTATAATAGTGACAGGGGTTCAGTTTTTTGCAAGCAAAAATTCTACGTATTGGTATTGTATAGTTTTACCAAAAATAGAACAAGAAAGAATTAAGAGAAACAGAAAATATAATACTGTGACAACTTAGTCAATGTTGTGGACGAGCTTGGTGATCTCCACATTTTTCTTAAGTGTATTATTTGTATTGATAATGTTACTTTTATTTCTTGCTCTACTTTGATTTTCGAGCAATTATTACTCTTTATTATAGCTACAGCTGAAAACTCAGCTTCGCTTAAGGAGGATGTTGCACGAGGAATGCAAATTATTTCACATTTTTAAGTTAAAGTGTGATGATAATTTTGTATCAATATCCAAAACTTTCCCAAATCATTAACATTCTGCGAATCAGGGCATTGCGGCGTACACTTTGCGAAACCAGTAGTGAATATAAGTATTGATGCCTTGTTTCTCACTACAAACACACACACATATGTGAAATTTTACTCCTACCGCGCGCGATGAATTTTCACTTCAAAAAATAAAGCGAGCGAGCGAACCTCACTAGTTTACAATTACAGTTGGGGCGAAAACACAATTTATGTATGTATGTATGTATGTTTCATGATAACTCTCGTAGCAGTACTCCAATTTAAATGAAATTTGGAGTATGTAGGTAATATTAGTACAATTTTTGAGTTCGTCAGGCATTAATATCGATTCAGTAGTTTAAGAGATATTGAAATAAATGTAAAATAAAATAATCGCGAGGTCCAAATTCGCGGCGAACTACTAGTATAGATAATTATATTCTAGTTAAAATTTTTGTCGTATATATTATTTTAGGTTCAACAATACTGGCGAAATGAACGGTGGCCCTCTATGCCGATGTAGCGCGAGGGCGCGTAGATACGGAATGCGACACGGCGTGTACGCGGGTGAGGAGACATTCCCCAAGTGCATACCCACGCAAAGTAATATTGACAAGCTCTATCACTACAGGTATAATATATTTTCTTTTGTGATATTGATGATGCTAAATATGGGCATTAATTTTAAGAGTTTTTGATGATGATTCTTTAAATAATATTAAAGCATATTGCACGCAAGCAATCGCCCTAAAAGATCCCCCTACGTATATATATACGGTCTAAAACAGACGCCCCAGATACCGAATGATCGTACTCCATTGCCCCCATACATTGTCTGAGGAAGTCTTTTACCTCACTGTCAATGTAGTGCAGCCCGAGGAGTCATTAGCCATGAATGGAGCATCGAGTCGAAAGCCTATCTAGCCTAATCTATCCAGGCAGTTGAGAAGTTCCGGCGTTTCGGTGAAGTGGTTTTTTGGTCCCACGACTGCCGCCCCGACATCCACTCTGAGCACGCGAAATGACCCGATTGGTCTTTAAATGTAGGATGATTTTCGCAATCAGAATGGATATCAGTGGCTTATAGGTGGTGGTTACACTCGTGATGGGACGATATTTACTGTGGTCAACAGTGTCCTGGCCTTTGCGAACCAATTATGTGACCCCATTAGTGAAGACTTGGAGCAACATCTGGCCGAAGGCTTCTTGAAACTGTCATGCGAGTAAAGCGTGACTTCCCATGAATACCTATAGCCAGTAGTGACGTAGCTCGACTAGACCCGGATTATTCGAGTTCGGAGCCTTGCGGGCCGTATCAGCTACGTCGTCTGATGTTTTGACGATGGGATTCGCTCTGTCAGTCTTTGAGCTATGTCTTGTTGGGAAAGGTGTTATTAACTCACCGCCATACTGACGGTGCGCACGTTTCTTGACATTCTGATACCAGACCTGAAGTTAAAGAGCATGCCAATTAGAGCTCTTGATTTAGTAATATATTCCCCAATCTCTTTCCTCCACTCTGGGGTAGCATTGTATGGCCTAGTGGCTCAGTCAGTTATGGGGAATTTAGCGCTATTTATGCTGCAAACACCCTAGGCAAAGAGGATTAAGTTCGTATCGCACAGGCCCGTGCTGGCCGCGGTACGCTCCGCCTTGCTGAGGACACAATGGGCATCGCTGGTGCTGCTAACAAAGGCCTAAGGGTCTGTGAGCACGCCGGCCCTGCCCGTACTTGCAAGAGTGCTGCCGGCTGACCTCGAGGTGGTAAGAGCCATAAGATGTGAGAACGAGTGTTGCAATCTGACACGGCCCAAGAGGAAGCGATTAAAACGGACCATTAGGCATTAGGCAAGTGGAGAAAGAATGGGAGATGAGATGGCAGACGGAAACGAAAGAGAATGATCTTCGCCAATTCTTTCCGGAGGTGGTTGGACGACTCAGAGCAACCTGGGTCGTCCCGCTATATGAAGATATACGCGAAAGGCTTCTGAATGGAACCACGTGGAACTCGGACCAATGTACTACGGGGATCTCGTTTCTTCCGCCGAAAATTACGGCCTACTCAAGAGATTCCTTGGAAAGCGACACGGCACCCGACAGCGAATCGAATGTGTCATTTTGTCAGCCCCAGAATGGGGAGATTCGACGATAGGGGCAAGGAGTGAGAAGTAAATAAATATGTAGGGAGTCAAGAAGGCACACTCGGAGCCTATCGGCCAGACCGGGTGCGCTCTCCCGCGATTCGGCCCATATATCCGAGAGGTTGGTTGGGCCATGGGAAGATTAGAGGCCCGTGCTGGCTTCCAAGTAGGTTGCCAGGGATGGGTTAACAGCTTCCACGACAGCGCGACAGTTGTTTGGTTAGGGATGCGGGGAGGTATTATCGATCGTCGAGAGCAACTAGCGCGGTTCCATAAGTGCCTTTTCCAATATGCTACTCATTTGTCTAAAACATTATTTTGAATTTTAGCTGCCTCCGTGGCCTAGTGGTATAGGGCATTGCTTTACGAACCGGAGGTCGTGAGTTCGAATCCCGCGGTTTAGATAATAACTTTGTGTTATTGTTTCTTAGTTGGGTTAGGGCAATGCGGGCTGATTCCCCGATTGCCTAAAAATAAAGATGATCCATGAGTCGGATGGGCATGTAAAAAGTCGGTCCTGCGCCTGATCTCTCTCCGCTCGTATCGGATATCCGTTCCACCGGGCTAGAGAGTAGAGTAAAGGAATAAAGTGCACCTGTTCTGCGCGTACACTTGTGCACTAAATATTTCCTACGCAATTGGCTGATCTCTAAGTAGATAGGCCGCCGTGGCCGAAATTCGGTCAGACGGACTTTTATTTATTTTATTTTGAGCTTTCCTTTTATATATTGCATCTTGAATAATCAACAGTCCTTAGAATGTTCTCAGAATTAAACGCTATTCCTAGATAATTTTGGCTATCATGTGAAATTTTCTAATTATTTTTTCAGAATCACGGTATCACCACCAACCAACTTTTTGATAAAAGCACCGACGATAATTGCTCATGACGAACATGAGTTCCTTTTCTCTGGTTTCTCTATGTTTTCTCACTATAAGCTGGCGAAACTACCCACTTGCAAAGTGATAAGGTTCAATATTGAATACACCATTTTGTACGTTGAAGAGCCAGCTCCACAGAACTTCACAATAGAGGAACTTGATTTATTTGGTAAGTACTTGGGACAATTTAAATAAACATTATTGGCTTCATAGATTTTTAATATATAATATTCAATAGATATAATTAAGAACTCAATCCAAAACGGTACTTAACATCCGAAACTCCTTGGAGGATACAAAAATCTAGATTGTTGTCCAGTATGAGAACTCAGCCTAAGGTCATGGGTATATTGATTTTTCCATATATACTAGAATATGGAAAAATCAAAAAGGGCGTCAGGGAAAGTGGGAACGATCCCGGAATAAAGTCGATAATCCTAAAAATATACGTTGACGCACGTAAAGCTGGGGGCAAATATATCGATCGATGGCTCCTACGTAAATAATCGTATGATTGAAATGCAAACTTTACAGGACATAGCTTAAAGGCGTTCTCCTTTACTTTTAGTAATAATGTATATGAATTTAAACTTATACGTAAATTTAGTAAAAATCCTCATTTTTTAATATTTATCTTTCAAATTAACACAGCTAAAAGTAGTTATCAAGTTCATTTTAAAAAACGCAAAAAGTGAAAACGGCATTATTGTAGCATTTTGAAAACTTTGTTCAATGAACTGTAATGTATCATGTTGAACCATGCACTTGTAATATATTTAAATCTGTTTAAATTGCCGGTTTTCAGAGGAGTATTTATTCTATGAATTACTGGAGCTCGTGGACTTAGATTTAGGAAAAGCGACGGATACCTCGTGCTCCCAATTCCACTTCATGCCGCGGTTTGTGCGTTTCCTCCCGGAAGGAGGGTGTGAGGTACGTATATATAAAGTAAATAAATAACGGGATATTTGTCTATATTTATTATTTTTTGTGTTCTATTACCCATGTCTTATCATTGCGTTAATTTTTGATAGACTTGTACCTACATCCGTCCGTTTGTGCATAAGGCATTAATCCTTCCTTGAATGAATTTGTATTCCTTTAATAGGGAAAGGATAGCAAATGACCAGACGGTTCACCTGAAGTTAAGCGATAGGAAGTTGGATAGGATGGATCAGGAACACATCAAGAATTTGGAGGGGATACTGTACCACCTGAATATTAAGATTTTTTAAGTACCTCAAATGAACTTAACTCTCAAAGCATGTTACATTTTTTTTATAATATGCACCTTTGTTTAAATGTTGCTTGCATTTATTTTAAGGTTTTGTCAATGTGCGAAGTGCTGAAGTATCTCATAGACGAAAGTGGTCTGTTAATACCACCGGAATTCTTAGAGGAAGTTCACAACATGGACCATTATAGATGGCAGAAGTTTGTTGACGGGATCAAAGGTAACATTTATCTACTTTGTTATTTCTGTTAAATCAGCTCAAAGCAAAGGCGCATCCAAAGGGAACTAATTAAACTAATTAAATAATAAAAAAAATATTTTAAATAATCGTAGAAACATATCTGAGAACTTTATTGATCGACTCGTCCATCAAACAAAAGACAATTCCACATACAGAAACAAATAAATATAATTCACGTTAAAGTTATAGCAAAACGTCGTCCCGTTACTAGAGCAAAACAAGTTATTCGTTAATCTCTTATAACAGGCATCTGCAACAGACGAGTATACGATTAAATAACGCTCGTGTGTCATTAAAGTGAGACACGTATACAAATTTATTTTTTTTCTCCTTCTGTTAATGAGACATACATTACTTACTCTATCTATTTAATAGCTTTATCTAGTTAACTTTAGGTTTATGGATGATCCCTAACACTCAGTGAAGCTTGCATGATTTTTAAAGGCATTATAAAAATTAATTTATTTCTGTTCTACATTTAACTAAACGAGTTTAATTTACTCTATTTAATTATTTACGTCAGAGCTATGTATAAAAGTATGATCGTGGTATATACCAGAAGAAAATTAGCTCCATATTGAACATATTTTTTTAAAAATTAACCAACTTCTAGCCAAAACAGTATCTTAACTAAAAATAAAAAAAAAATCATTGAATTTCGTATCAATCAGACACGTATAAGTAACTTGTATCCCTTCGGGGACATGAAAAGAGCTCATGTTATTCAAACAACAGTAAGACTACTATGAACCATTCCAGTATATATATAAAATAGACAAAACCGCATTCAAAACGGATCAGTAGTTTTTGAGAAAAACGGGCACTTACATACATACAAACATACGAGTCGAATAGAGAACCTTACGTTTTTAAGTCGATTAATTAACTACTACTAGCTACTACTAGCAACTAATTTGCGGCCGTTTCTCCATTTTGACGACTTATATGAGAGTTTTGTATATGTAAAGGTATGATCGTAACGTATCCGGGCAAGAAGCCTTGTTCGGTGCGCGTCGACCAATTGGACCGAAGTCCGCCCGTCAACCACAGTAGTTCGGATAGCAAGGAGATGAAAACCTACTACCCAGAAATCGTCCACTTTGGAATAAGACCACCTCAACTCAGCTATGCAGGGAATCCTGAGTGAGTAATTGCCGTCTACTTTTTTTGCAAGTGTTGTATCGATCAAGGAAAGAGTTGATCAATATGAATTAGTTAGTTTTGCTTTGATGAAAGTACGTTGTAATAGTTTAGGTGCCGTGTATATCTTAATCTTTTCACCTTTTGTCAAATCGTAACGAATAATGAGTAAGGAAAGCAGAAAAAAACATTTGTTGTTTATTATTATGGTCTCGCAACTAATGAATTTGTGTTTTTAGTGTTTTTTAGTTTTACTCATTATTTAGAAGAATACTCCAAGTTTTATTTAATGGTTAATGTCGCAACAGAGCAAGTGGCGCAGCACAATTTAATATAAATTACTCTAGTCCCTCGTTATGGCGAGCAGCCTCTCCCGCTATATCATAACAATACTGGGCTATAGTTATTCTATAACTTTCGTCACCAAACGTTATGGCCGATGTGAATTTGCGGCATCGTTAAAATTACTAAAATAAAGCCCTCGTCACCAAATTTCGGCCACAGCGGCCTACTCAGAGATCAAGCAACTGCGCAGGAGATATTATAGTGCACAAGAGTACACGCAGACATAGGTGCACTCTCTGATCCTTTACGCTCATAGCCCAATGGAACGGTTAACCGACACGACCGGAGACAGATCAGGTGCTGGGCCGACTTTTTAAATACCCGTCCGACGCATGGATCACCTTAATTTTCAAGCAATCGGGTGATCAGCCCACATTGCCCGAACCTTAATGATTAAGTAATCTTATAGTCCGCCAAAGCTTCTCTACAGTGTAAAATTTTTTGTAAAATTACCACTTTTTTACTAAACATAAGCTGGCTAAATTACTAAAGAGCGTGTACGAATTCAAATTAATAATATAATAACAATGTGAGCAATTTTTAAAAACATATTAGAAAATATTAAGATGAGGAGTAAGTTTTACAATGTTTGAGTATAAATTGTATTGTCTACATTGTTTGTTGTGTAGTTAATTTACTAAACGTACTTTACTTCTTACACATTTTTAGCAAAATTACCAAAGAAATTTTGAACAGTGTACTATTGCACGAGCGAGAGGCGGCGGTGATCACTCACTATTGAGAAATGCTTATTTGTCGTCTTCTATATAAAAATATACAGATTACACTTGAAGTCAGAAGTGAAACTTCTTTGACAATTTAAATCTTATATCTTCAAAGTTTGTAAATTAATTGTAGGAGATAGATGTCAGAGACTGAAATAAAGATAAATTATACTCCTATAGTGAATATAAGTATTGTTGTTATACTATCTTGCACGTTATGTGATCTTGAAATATTGCTCTCTCTACGCGTAAAGAATTTTCACTTACAAAAAGGATGTACTGATGCACTAATTTCACCATTTCTCTGTCAGTCTTTACAAGTCCTTTCTTTCTCTTTAAATAACACTGCTCTAATTTTAAGCTCCATGGCTTTTATTACAAGGGCGATTTACAGACATAAATTCCATCCGCACGAACATCGAGATACGAAACAATTATAATTGGATGGGAATCGAACCCACGAACTGCGACGTTCAAGTCAACGGCTTAGCGACTGCCCTGACTGGTCATCAAACGACCAGCTTATAATGAAATTTGTTCTACTGTATTACAGTTTAAAACCAGTGTATATGTTAGCATCATGACAAATAATTTTACCAGATACCAGAAAGCGTGGCGTTACTACGTGAAGTACCGCCATCTCATAGCCAATATGGCCAAGCCGTCGTTCAAGGAGCGTCAGAAGTTAGCGGCGAAAGAGGCCAAACTGCAGGAGATGAGGACTCAGAGTAAGATGAAGCGTGACGTCACTGTCGCCATATCCTCAGAGGGTTTCCATACAACGGGTCTTATGTGTGACGTAGTACAGGTATGGATAAAATACTAATAATAAACGTAAAGTATGGTTGCTATACCTGTTCTCTTCTTCACTTACTCAATCTATCCATCCATCCATTCACGTGTCGTGTGTGTTTACGAGCGTGTTTACTTTGTTTGTGTTTACTTTATCACTTACCATCAGGTGAATCATCTGATGGCTTGTCAATATTTCTTTATGAACATATATAAAATTGACTTCGCGCTGTGACATGACACTTTTATCTCATGATGAAAATAAAGTACTGCAACGTCTCTATTTAAAAATGAGGTTATGAAATTAAGAAAAACTGTGGAGAAACTCCACTACCCATTCGAGACGACGATTTTTTAGAACACGGTCCTCAGGAGCCAATGTTTTTTTCTTTATATTTTTCTTTTCTTAACAAAAAGAAATGTTTACTATGGAAATCACCCGATTTGTTAGTGAATTCACATATGTTAATTAATTTTGTTTTCCTGTTTAACAAATGTCACTAGTTTAAGAAAAATCTTATTTCGACGACCAGTTCACTCAGAATAACTAATAATTTCACATTACTGTTATTGCACACACGGTGTGCAATCAGTCTCAAATGGGTTAATTAATACAGTGCACTCCCGTGGGATTTTAAAATTACTAGAAGGCAACCTTCGCCACCAATACATTCACAATGGTCTTATTGGGGTTTAAATTCAGAATTGTCCGACACAGTTATTTTGTATAAGATCTCACAAAATAATGCATTTTTCGTATGAGTGTTCGTTACACACGTACTACATTCTGTATCACATAAATATCCATCCCTCTTTTACTTTTTGACTGTCTCCCTAGGTCGTGGAGGTCGTGGGTTTGAATCCCGCGGGGGGACAATGACTTTGTGTTGTTGTTTCTTAGTTGGGTTAGGGCCGATCACACAATTGCCTGAAAATTAAGATGATCCATGCGTCGGATGGACATGTAAAAAGTCGGTCCCGGTTGTCAAGAAAACATTTGACAATCGTTACAGGATGTCAGTGCCTTAAAATAAAACTAATCCATCCTTCGAATTCAGTTTATCTCTTTGGGTTGTGAAGATCAACTGCTAGTGGCTTATGAAAAACTGATATTTGGGTAAAATTTGGTTGGATTAAAAGCCGACCCCAAGTAATTTGGAAATAAAGCTAGGAGGAAGAAGATAAATATCCAATCCTCTTTGTATTTCAGCACGCGATGCTGATACCTGTTTTAGTGCGTCACCTACGATTCCACAAGTCTTTGGACAGTCTAGAGACTAAAATGGGCTACGTCTTTAAGAAGCGGCTACTGCTGCAGACTGCATTAACCCATCCCTCGTACAGAGAGAACTTTGGTACGAACCCCGACCATGCGAGGAACAGTCTCACGAATTGCGGTATTAGGCAGCCGGAGTATGGAGATCGGAGGATACACTATACTAGGAAAAAGGGTAAGTTAATGCTAACAGCTTACAATGCCATATAATGAGTATATGATACTAGATATACTTGAATACCAAGGTAGCTCAGTGTCCGGACGGTCGCCTCCATCTCAGTTTACTTGAGGCGAACCTGAGTTCAAACCTCGGTGCAGGCATTGTTGATTTCTTAATTACAATTTGAAGTGCAGATTTACCACGAGCTCAACGGTGAAGGGAAACATCGTGAGGAATCCTGCATATCTTTAAAAAAAAAAATATTCCCCCCCCCTCAACCCTTCGTCTTGAGGAGATCAGAACACAATTTCAAAACAGGCTGTTTTTACTTACTTTATAGTTGAATGGGTGTTGAAGCATAATAATACGAATGTATAAACTGAAAAACCGGCCAAATGTGAGTCGGATTCGCACATGAAGGGTTCCATACCACCGTACAATATCAAATAAGAAAAATAAAGAATAACACGTTTCTTAATATTAGACAATTCTTTAATCTTTAAATTATTTTTATTGTTATGTGCAGTGGCAACAGAAATACACATTTTTTTACCTATTACAAATCATGCTTAGAGTATAGATA
>DWHK01001345.1:0-11324 GCA_018247855.1 Graphium androcles
ACATATTCAGCAGCTGCTACGGAAGTGTTTACACGTGCAGATCTCTTTGTGCAGATAGTTCTGAAAGGAAAGCGAGAAAGCGTGAACGACGTGAGATGTATCTTTAAATAATTTGAAAGACAACTGTTACCTATGGTTTCAAAAATGGAGATTGCATAAATGATCATATAGTATAAGAATTGAATTAGACTAAAAGAGTCGACTTTTTAAAGTCAATTTAGAATAATCTTTGAACTAATTTCGTATCACTACATTATTAGGCCGCTCGACCTCGGAGGTACCAACGCCTGAAACACAAATCCAGCATAAATCTAAATATACTTAGTTGAAGGGGTTGTTAAATGGCCATTACTTCTTTTCTCAAACCCTAGCATAATATCTTTCCCTCCTAAATAGAGTTAACAAGAAATTGTTACAGAAACCAACTTTTTTTTCTATTTTTATATGAATATTGCCTTTTTGATGTCTCGATCTTATTTTCAACCACTTCTTATTTCCGCTCTGTATCGTGTTACTCTTTTTACACTTAATCATGTATTTTTAAGGTACACAAATAGAGAAACTATAACCTATGAACATAAGCTAAAAAAAACTAGAAAATTAGTATAGACTTTTATGACATACCAAACCAGTCTGACAAATGTCATTGTTTTATATATAGTTATTTTAGTTAACATTACTTTTTATATAGCAAGTAACAAGCAATGCAAAAGGTTACTATTGCATTTTATTAAAATTTATGTAAATGAAAGAAAATAATGAAATTAAATATAAAATGATTAATTATTGGATGTCGAAAAATGATTAATAAATGAAAAAAATGTACATTCACCTATTATACTGTTAATCGTTTATGTTTAAATTTTTTTTTTTTATAATAAATATTTGTTAGAACATAAACCACAATGTATTTATTTTATTTATTGATTTCTGTAAAATTTTTTAAATTTTTTACATCTTAAGTGGTTACTTTAGGAAAAAAATCAAATAGTAATTTATTATTTTTGCTACTTAACGTCGGCTTTTACAAATAAAATTAATGTCGTATAAAAAAAAATATTGTCACGTTCCACATACGTAAGCCACATTACGTCATAAGACTTACTCAGATAAAATCTTGTTACTGTTCTTTGATTTGTAATTTAAAAATATTATAACTAATATTAATCGCCGGATATTTATTGTTTAAAAGCACTATTATGCTTTTTTGTTGATTTTTTTTTTATTTATATACTTAGGATCACACCATCGGAATAAAAATTCATCAAAGAAGATAATTACTCATGATTACATACAGTTTAAAAAAAAAAAAAATTTTGACCTAAAGTCCATCAAAATATAAGTTATTAGCTATCCTTGCCAAATCCTTCGTGATAAGTATTTCTCGAAGGGTCTTCAATATTTTAATTAAATTTAATCACCTTTTGCGAGGTTTCCAAAGTATCAAAAAAAGTCACATACATGTACGAAATCACAATTAGGACTTCTAAAAGAATTGGTTAAGATACACAGAAGCAATACACTCACAATCACACAACTTCTCCGTCCATCTAAAGAAAAACTCAAGGTTTAATAACCAGAAATTTAAGGAAACCACGGAAACGCACGTCGTAATATGTTAGTGATATAACGGGGAATGACTTAGCTAAAGCCGTTAATATCTATTTACGATGTTATATCAGTTGAAGGCCGAAACGCGTGGGCAACGGACGCGTGCGCTGGATTTCGAGGTCAAGGCGTTATCGTTCTCGTTCTCTTCGTAAAGAAAAATATTTGGATGCAACGAATTCCTACGTATATTAGAAGCCATTACTGAACTGAGTTCGGCACGTGTGTAAAAATGAAGTATAGGACAAACTTAATACTATTTACACTATTCGCCGCTAATCTTATCGATCAATTTGCGCCAGAAGTAACCATCGATCAAGGGACTTTGGTCGGTAAAATAAGTGCCGATGGAACATTTTTGGAATATATTGGCATCCCGTACGCCAGTACAAATAGTAGCACGCGTTTTCAGGTACATATATGCACAGTTGTTTATCATTTTTTTATAACCATATATCTACATAGGCATAGAGCTATGTGACGTTCAATTTGACAATTCTTTCGTGATATTGTTCCCCAACAACAACAAATTCCGCATTTAATATTTCGGACAGATAATTTATTTGCTACGGATTACCGCGGGCCTTACATATTGTATAATAGTATATTTACGAAACGAGGCACTTTTATCATAGAAACTAATAATTCACTTTTAATGTATTATAACGTAACAAATACATAAAATATTCGGTATCTTTATGTTGATAAGTACAATAACAGTGATAGTATCTATATATATACACGTATTTTATCTGTTTGAATACTTATTGCCATTTTTGTGTAATGAACAATTTGCAAAACCTTTTAAATAATATATCTGATCAGATAATTTTTAAATAATGAAATTTCCATATCAAGGTCATTCATATTTTTATAATATTACAGATTTAAGTTTTGGATTGTATTAATAAAATATTAAAATTATTTTGTACATTTATATTGCTAAGTATAAATAACCTGTTAGTGTTATAAAAATAAAGCCATCGTGAAGCCATTGTGAAGTGAACCATTTCCTTTTTGTCAGATTTATATCCGAAGTAGAAGAGATCTCATTTTTTTCATTTTCATTATCCATAATCTCACTTATATATAAAACTGTAATGCGATAACCTTTTTACCGTCAGTGAGCAGATATTTTCCTGAACTTTTTTTATAGAAAGTTTGAGATATTAAGCAATCCCGTTGCCCATGGACGCACACTACACACACAAAGGATAGTCTCGTGTAATGTACACGAGACTATTCTTTGTGTAATGTGAAATGTAATGTGTTGGATAGGACGGGTCAGGAATATATAAGGGATTTCAAAGGAAAAGGAGTGGGCAAAGAATAGGATAAGAATGGCCATCCGGCAACCTAAAATATAAGTGGGGCGGTACTTCCACGGGCGAGCGCGGTCTTAGCAGTGCAACAAGTGCTGTTAATGGATGTCATGCTCGATCACCTGCAAACTATTGACATATATATATTCGACAACAATCTATAACATTATCGACCGCAGAAAATTTGTCGTTTTGTTTTACTCAAAAATTCTTACAACTTACCTGTTTGTGTATATTATAAAAGAAATTAAAAAACTAAATCATGTGAAATAAAGCAGTTTCGTGTACTTTATAACAAAATGCCCGTGGCAGGCCAAGTAGCCAGTCGAAAAGTGTTTTCTCTTTATTTGATAACACAATTCGAAAATGCATTCATATATCGAGATACAATTTTGCGATAATCACAAGTGGTATGTCAAGTAAATTGAGACAAAACTTTATCTCAACCTAACGTTTTCAACTATACCGAACACTGTTTTAAATGCACGAATGCTATTTTAACCCGGGAATCCACAGTAACAACTTCTTAATCTGGCTGCATCCTTCAAAGTTCGGTTTGGATCAGCCTAACTCTTGTTTATCGTCTCGACCTTTTGATGTCCTAAAGAGATGTACCATTTTTACAACTGAGTTTTTTTATCTTAACGCTCTTCATTACTTTTGCTCTCATATGACAAGTGACCGTGTGTATCGGTAATAATTCAACAAATGGTGAGGTGCTTGCTCTTATGCCTCTGTCGATATCCTAACTTGTTGTATAACGTATTTAATTATATTATAAGTATTATTGGTCACACCTAATAGGTGGTTCGTCTGTTACTAAATAATTCGTTGCTCCAGTAGTTGTTGTAGAAGTTGCATAGGCGACCTTTAAACAATTTGCCCCTAGTACTTCACTATCAATAAAATTACACCGGGCGGTGGTGAACAAGGCGTGTATTTAACCGCACAGCTAAACTATTTTAAAATTTACGTCTTTTGACAAAAAGCAACCTGCTTAGCAATTCTATGAATAAAAAAGTGATAGTTGACCTCACAGCATTCTAAGATTGTTTTTGTTTGAAAAAATTACCATTCATAATTGGCCAATAGACTTTGTACATTCAAAGTCTACTAGTCAAGGTCAGTTATGTTTTGTCCGCTTACTTTATGAACATCATCGACTTCTATTATTTAATACCCGTTATAAATCTCATGGAATAAAAATATTTTATTTCATAAGCATACAAAGAAATAAGCAATACTCTAATATTAACAGCGTTGCAATAAAAACAACTATCTTGAATAATACCCACGTATGAGAACCTAATGCATTGTAGGACATTTTAAAGATATTACGCTTGTTTGCCTAAATTCTTTTAAATAGAACTTGCTTTAAATTAAAATTAATACAGTGGTAACACTTAAAAAATATTTGCGTTCATTTAATTTTTCAAATGTAGTAAAAATCATTTATTCACGAGAGATTACGAGAAACATATTCAAGATAATACGATAATAATTTAGTTTAATACCAAACAAATATTAGATTTCAATGTTAGTTTTGTATACATACTACAAGTAAAAACATAACAATACAAAACAAGCCCATATAACTCCAGTGCTTCGAAGATAAGGAAGACAAATATTTTGTACAATTTGGTATCTCAGGTACATTATTGGTTTCATATGCTTTTATTTGCACATCCATTTATTTTCGTTTTATGTATGTTTGATAAGGTCGTCATTTAAACTTCGGCCATATAAAAATATTTTACCGTTTTGTTTAATTTTAATTTGGCCGTCAATGTACGTCGACTTATGTATGTACATGATATTAAAACCAATACTTTTCTCAATTCTAAATGATCCAGCTACTTCATCTTATCTCAATCATAAATTTCAATATCTTTCGCTGAATAATGATAGACATCTTCGCTCTTCATCCAATCTTAACATTAAAATTCCTCGCCATTTTGCTACTTCCTTCGGTTGATCTTTTCCCATTCAGGCTACACTGCTCTAGAATTTATTACCTCAAGACATACAACAAACACCTAACAAAATATTATTTAAGCGATTAGTTCACAACTATCTTTCCAACATTACTATAAATAATTCATGTGGTAGATATAGTTGTGTGACACTAGCCTTAAAATGTATGGAAGTGTAGGTGTATGTGCGCGTGCGCGTGCCTGCGCGTGTTTGTTTGCGCGCTTTGCATGTGACTTACATAGTGTATAGGTTTATAAATATTTATTGTATTGTAAGTTATTTATTATTTGCACTATCTTTATTATTTATTTAAGATTATGAACAAATTAAGAAACAAAAATAAATATTATTAGATAAGTATAATGAATCTAATAATATCAAATATCACATAGTCACATGATCTATAGTTGTGATATGTAAACCAGTAAACAAAATTGAGAACCCAGAGCAATTTTCATGTAAGTGAAAAGCGATTAGCAATTTGTTTAATAGGTTTTGCTTTAAAACAACTTACATTTCAATTTACGTTACAGTTGAATTTATACGTAGCAAAAGCTGTTTCCAATAATGGTCAGAATTTCCAATAATCTCTTAATGCCAGCGTATGACGATAGAAATGATTGCAGCAATTTGCCATACGCAGTCACAATTTAAGTTTGAATGTACATACATATGTATATTGCTGTTAAAATCCGATTTTCTATTCAATGATTTAATTTTTTTATTTAATGTTAAATTTTTGCTGTATACGCTGTTAAGTTTTCAAATTCTAAATATAAACAAACTATGTTGTTTTGAGAAGTTTGTGTATATTTTTTGTCACTTCTTACATGATTAGACAAACTTTACTCTTTTTTTTTTCTTTTAATAGGAATGATTGGCAAGCGAGCAGACGGTTCATCTGGTGTTAAGTGATCTGGTCACCCATGGATACACACAACATTCGAAGAGTTGCGTGTGCATTGCCAGCCTTGGAAATTGGATAAAATAGGTTAAAGAGTAAGATAGGTTAGGAATATATTTAGGATTTTGTGGGGAAAGAAGTCGGAAAAGAAGAGGGTAGGAATGGCCAACTGGCAACCCTAATAGCCATGTATATTTTATTTTATGCCGGCTCTGTGGAGGGCGGTGGTACCGCCCCGGGCGAGCACTCGGACGAGCGTGGCCGTAGAAGTGCAGCAAAAGCTTTATAAAGGATGTTATGCTCTACCACCTTGAAAAGATACTCGATAGAATAAATATACATCTATTTTCCTTTTTAACAAAATATAATTTTAATCTTATTTCACTAAACATGTAGAGAATTTTGGTGGGTAGATGATTACATAATATAGCTGACGTTGTATGCTCTTTTATTTTACGTTTTAGTAGTAAATATAAACAGTCTATCTGAGAATTATAAAAGGATATAAACCAATGAAACATAAAATATGGTTATAGAAATAACTTTAATGAATTAATTTACATCATCCCACCTTAAGCTAAATTTTATTAAATAAAGTAGAAGTAAAGAAAAATATTTTTTCAAATTTATATTAACTTTGGTACAAACATACAACAGCAAATTCAGGGCTACATTTACACTTTACATGTGCACAACCAGCGCAAAACGCTTATTTTTCACGATCTCTTTATGGATCCAATTGAAGACTACATAGAGTTTTGTCACTATTTTATCATAAGTTTAATCTTTTACACTTAAACATGCCTGCCTCAAAAAATGTTTCCATCTTGGAGTTCAAAACAGTAATTGCCGAAAGCCAGTGCTTGTATTTTATGATTATGGCACAAAATCCAAGATTTGGAAAATTAAATCAATTTTCAAAGGGTCAGGCTTCTGAGTTTATCGTCCTAATTCTGCTATATATCTATTCTCATCCTTACGATGCTACGTTCAAGTATGCCGTAAATTATATGTTTAAGTGACACAAAAATGGACACGCGAGATTTGTAGTAATTTATAAATTGAATATTTGCCAAACAGGACCAATAATAAATACCTATATAAATAGTATGTGCGTGATTTTCTCAAAAACTACTGATCCGATTTGGAAGCCGTTTTTGCTATTCGATTGCATATTTTTCTGGAAAGGTTCGTAGCTATATCTTATGTTAATCTACTTCGCTGTTTGAATATCATCAGCTCTTTTCCTACCGCTGAAGGGATCCGAGTAATTTATAATTGTCTGATCAATACGTAATTTAGTATTCCGCGATTTCAGTTACAGTTTTTTCTTTTTAGATGGGATACTGTTTTGTTTTGAAGTAGGTTCATTTTTGTAAAAAAAATATATAAAAATAATTATTACATATTATAAATTACTTTACCTATTTAAATTAGTTTACCTACTACTATATACTAACAGTCAATATTTAATAAAGGCAAAATTATATTTAATTTTAATTTATTACGTTTAAAACATACATACACCGTAATACAGTAGATAACTTCGTGATATATCTTTATATATTAAAATGCGTACTGAACAAAATGTTGTGTGTTTGTTTGGATGGGGCCTATGACAGTTTAGATTTACAATCAGACCTGACAGATGGCGCCGTTATCGGTTGCCAAAATTCGACTGGGACAACATCTGCGAGACCCGCCATTTTTATAAAAATAAAAGAAGGAACGCGTACTAGAACATTCATACTAAATATAACCGCGGCACTATAACTACTTTTATATACCCATGTTTACCCAAATGCCGTCCACTACATATATCTTCTCCAGCTATATCAGTTACCTGGGGAACAAATTGGAATATTCATTTGTGACTAGAGCCAGAGAGAGTGTATATCATAGAGGATATCTGTTCTGATTAGGATGCGATGCGGACCTTCTTTGCATCCAAATCCAAGAAGACAAACTTCTCACTGGATGATCCGAGCGGTGTCAACGATGGTATTGCCGATGTGGTGCTTCAGGGTATGGGACTATTTATTTCATTTTCTGTCGTTCCCATCGGTGGTAACTCAAAACCCTGGTTTAGTCGCTCTTGCAAGCTCGCGTCTCGCATTAAGCAAGAGTGCTATGGAGCCTGAGCCACTGTGGCGGTGTCCCACGATCTCAACACCAGTGCCTTGAAAATGGAGTATAATTTTGCCTCCAGCTCCTTCAAAAAAACTGTCGCCTCAGCAAAGTCGAAACACATTGGCAGAATTGGCGAAAGAGCGCCTACCTTCATGTTCGTGTTCGATCTCTCGCCAAACCAGTTCTTCTGTACGTCATCTTTACCATCTTTGCACATCAGGTATGACTCGAAAGAAATACGCTCTCACCTGTGTGCAGTAAGTAAAGCGCTTTTCTGCCTTGCTGTCCATGAGTCGAGTGAGGCCGATGAAGTTTCCGCTATCATGCTATAGACGTGCGCTCCAGAGTTGGAATCGGTCTTAATGTGTCTTTTTGGCACTCTTACACCTTGATTCTCTGTCTCTCTGGTGGTTGATCTGTTGCGTACCAGCAACATTAACTCTTATTTAGATGATAGTACAATTGACACCTTGTATACCAGCTAGGAAAATATTTCTTAGATTCACGTCGCCGAGTGCTGAACCAAACTTGTGTCTGAAATCGATTATTTACTTTGCAAAATCTCGGATTGGTGTTGACTAAATTTAATCCAGTTTAACCTTTTTTTCGCTTCCATCTTTGTAAACTTATTCTTAATTTCGTTATACTATATGGACATAAATGACATTGCCTAAATTATATCGGCATTTCGTATGTGTATGATGCTTATGCTGATTAAAACTTTTATATTAGCAACGGCTGAGCTCGGATTAACGTCAGAGTAGGCGCTATTGCACAATGTGCTAAGTGGAGTCCTTTAAAGAGGAATTTTTATCTTTTGTTATATTTAAAGAGCAGAAATACGCAGAATAATATAAGAATTCATAGTAATTTCTAAGGAGCGAAGGGCCTTCGTTCGAATCCAAGAATACGCAAATTACCAGGCACTCATCAAAAGAGCGATTTTAGTTGCTGCGACGGTAACTCTCACTAGATGCGTAGAAGCAACGCCCACGCAGTCGTAGTAACACCTATTAAAGCGGGTAAAATGCAGTAGTAGGCACTACTACTACTACTTTTTTATGCACAATTAAAATAATTTAAAATCGAATTAACTGTCACTATCTTCACGTCTGATCGCTTAATTTCACCTCAGTGAAATATTAACTTATATACTTCCACGGTGTATTAAATAATTTCCATTTATGTATGTATGTATATTAAGTTTTGCAGGAAATGGCACATGCATATTAAAAATGGGTTAACGTATACTATTGCGATCGCTTTAGCCTTTTACTGCATAATTTATTCATTTTATTCAAGAGCAGGATATTATGAAAAATATATTTTAACACTCTGTGTAAAATAACTATTTTGCGATACAAAATGGTAGATTTTAAGGTTACAAAACTATTTTTGAGACAATTTGAAGAGGAAAAGATATGACTGTAAGATATATTTTCGGCCCTCGGTCACTCAATGTTGTAAAATATGCTCGTTTGCTTACACTCTTAGTTAAACAAGTCGTTTAATACCGGTTCCAATTGAGTAAATTACACGGGCACTAAGAAAGCCGGTGTATACTTGCTATCTATATTTTTATATTTTATCACTCAGGTTTACATATACAATATTACCGATGATCACTTAGCATAAAATACATCCTCAGTACTATTGCTATTGCTAAAAAAAATCCTCTATACAGAAAACATCACTATTATTCGTAAGAGTACGGAGGAGACGTAATTGCGTAAAAACAGTTTATTGAGTATCAAGTTCTGCATTCTAGGTTCAGTCTTCGAAAGTGATTTATAAAATTTATGGACTCAGAATAAACACGTAGTGATAAAATATATTTAAAATACCATTATTTCAACCATTCAAAGTACAATAGCAACGCAGCCACCTCCTTTTAATGGCGTAGACGACATTAATGAAACGTTCATACATTTTTATGACTCCTTCGTTAAACTTTATTAAATTTCTCTACCTTTTCAATATTTGAATAATAATGGTCAATCAAAGGACTTCAATGTTGATAAAGAATTACTTTTACAAAATCGTTCTTAAAATTCTTATTATCTATATAAAGTACACATATCAAATGCGCACATCAATATTTCCCAGTGTCATAGGCCTAGTCATGTAACGTTAAATGTAAAAATAACAAATGTCAATCACGAATTTCATAGTGATTTCATAGAAATTCGCGACTGACATTTAAAACGAAGCAGGATTTTAAATTTTGATTTGAATTGACTGAAATTCGTGTTGAGAAATTTATCTTATTTATTTACTTTTTAATGAATTATAAAGCATTTAATTATTATCGGATTTGGTACATTTCATAACTATTTTCGCATGTTTTATGTTATGAGTTCAGCAAATGCGAACGCACAAGTTGCTTGGTAGAGCCATAAAGAGGCGAATTGTAAATTTTTTGACGTACATTACATATCTCGAGAATAACTATTCTTCCAGATATTGGCTTTTCTTCAAGGATACTATAGATATTTTTTACTACAGGTTTTTTCTGTACTCCACAATAGTATATATCATGTCATAGTTTATTTATAACAGTGGGGTAAATTATTATACAGGTCTCCCTGTATAATAATCAATCATGAATCAATTTTCTTTCCTTTGCCATCAGAAATTTCTTTATAAAAATGTACGATATAGCCTATCCTGTACCGTAGCAAAGTGCATGCAAAATTTTATGACGATCGGTTAAGAATTCAAAACGTAATCAATTAAATGTTATGTTAAGAAGTTTTCTTTACTGATTATTTCACCCTTATTTCTTCTAAAAACTTTCCAAGGATGCTAATGAATCGAGTAGATTGGAAGCAGCTGAATCATCGACGATTCGAGTAGCTTGACATTGGATGTGGTCAAATAGAAACTAGTAAAGGGGTATTCCAGCCCAGAGGTGAGAATAGTATTCCGTGTCAAAATTTTGGTAGCTAACTTGGATTTGTCTTCCAAGTAACCGCGGAACTGCATATATCGAGGCCGAAGCTATGAAAAATGATTTTCGTCACTTGTCGACGTGAACCTATGAAATATTTGCGCGGTTGGTATTCAAGGTATCAATTGTACTGGTGGTGGCAAAAGTGATCCCGGCAACTAAAGGCCTATTTCCATACTGCCATCTCTAAGAAAATTTTTCGAGAAGCTAATATTAAATCAATTAATAGCACATTTTAATATAAATAATATTTTTCATAGTGAACAGTATGGATTTATAAAAGCCAAATCAACAACCGATGCGGGAGTCGCACTTATTAAGCATGAATAATCCCAAAATGCAATCGGCGATCTGTCGGAGGCGTTCAACTGTATAGAACATAAAACCCTTCTTCTTAAGCTGAATCATTATGTTATTCAGGGCGTTGCTCTTGATC
>DWHK01001346.1:0-11322 GCA_018247855.1 Graphium androcles
GATTAAGAATCACATCCACTGTAGCCAAATCGAGACGATTTCACGAATACCGTATATAGCGTTTGTGTATCTTTATGACCGTTCTGAAGCTATCCGCGATCGATGCGCAATACACAAGACTAAATATTACTAAGACGGAGATCAGAGCTGCTATTCGCCCCTGTGTTCTTGTGGCTCCATTTATATGTGCGAGTGCTACGTCGCAGCGGCCATAAAGTTTGCCTAAAACAAACTACTCTTGCGAATCATGAATGGGTAAGGCCTTACAAACGTCTTCTAGAATATTTAATAACTCTTTTAGATTGTACTTTTATTAGAAGGTTTGGTGTTACAGTTTTACTGTCTGTCTGTCTTTAATGTAAAGATTTTTCCCGTCAATTTGCATACCAAATAATGCATATACATATTTTCTTCGACACATTGCAACACCAACTTATATTATATATACAATCAACGTCTTATGCCTTTAAGTCGATATAATGTTATCTTCCTTTCCATTCTTCGTGTATAAAATAAAATATGTCTTTCTTTTTGTCCGTAACCAATATTCATTTGAACTACTTTTTGGTGACCTCCGCCTCTATCTGTTCGTTGCTTTTGCCTTTCGTTTCTGGCAGAAAGACGATGCAAATAAAGAAACCGGCAAGATTGATGCCGGAGAAACAGTAGAACGTCGCATATAGCCCCAAAGCAGCAGAAATTGGCGCGTAAACCAATAACTGGAGGAAGGTCATGAACCACGCGTACGTTACTGCCAACCCCATCACCTTTGCTCGAATCTGAAAATAATTTTTACTGACTGATTGACTTGGTTGACGGTAATTATTAAATATTTTTCAAAAGCCTTTGTATGCAAATGCATAACATCTTTCATACAGCTGTTGCTGCACTTCTATGGCCGCGCTCACTCAGGGAAATGCAGTAAAAGAACAGGTTGGTACATCTTAATGCGTCTCTTGAAACACTAATCGACCACAGCTTTAAACAAGCTGGCGTGAAATAAAAAAAGTTTGTTGTGCAAGATTGTTAAATGGCTATCCGTACATCCCTCCCACCTTCTTTTCTCATTACTTTCCCTTCTTATAATAAACACTTGAACGTATATGACGTTTTTTTTATTAACTTTACTGTACCTCATAACAATATGCTCCATTATCCATAAATTTTAATAATGGAGAGTGACAAGCAATAGCTTCGACTTTAACATGAATGACCTGAGTTGTATAGTAAACTATCTGAAATGCTGTACATTGTCACGCATAAATAACTGGTGTAAGTAACATTATTAATAATTCCAATTTTTCGAACCCTCCTTCCGACTGCCGACCTTCGTAAGATCATTCAAGAGCCCATTCATGGTAACAGGCCATCATCGCAAAAGTTGAAACGTAGTTGAGCCCCAAGGATCTTGTAGTAAATGTTACTAAAATACGGTCAATCATTAAGTCCTCTTGTAAAAATAACTCACCTGGTAATTAAACATCTCAGACATGATGATGAACGGCAGTGGCAGAATGCCTGCCGCGTATGTGAACACCGCCACCACCATTGAGGCCACTGGTAACCAGCTCGGTGCAGCAACGCCTTGCGAGTAGAGAAGTTGCGCTGTCGCCAGAGTACCCATGGCGATCGCAGACCCCAGCAGCGTGCCGGCCAGAAGTGGCTGTAACCACACAGCTCCGTGGTGATGGAATTCTATATTGGACACAAATCGTTTAATAATCTAGAATAGTATCATATATATGTGTAAAAAACTTTACTCTCTCTCCAAATTTTTGATATTGCTTGAACGTTTTGCCCGTTGCAGCAATCTGTAATAGCACGATTAATGCACGATATTTTTTTTTATTAAAAACAATATAATAAGAATAGATGTTTTCCAAAATAGGTTGCAAATCAGAAAACATTTGAAGATACAATAGTGAATATGAGAAACATTTAAAGGCAGTATGGCATTCCAAAAGATCAGAACAGCGCATCTTAAAGTTAAACTCTCAAAAAAATCGTCTTAATTGAGAAGAATCAAAGCCGCTACAAGGCCTCTTATTATTTAACTCTAATAGGGTTCTTTTTCTTATAAAAAATATATAAAGTTTTATGTTGAAACTAGCTCACCTTACGCCCGAATCTTTCAATGCAGCTCATGGATATTACGGAAGCAACAATCATAACGGCTGGGAAGCTGATCGCCTGCAATTCTGGACTGATGTTAAAACTGACCCCACTTGAGGCAAGAATGTTGGAGGCATACGTAATGATGGCGAAGGCACCGTTGCTCGCATGTACCATTATTATTAGCAGACTAATGATGACATTTTTCCTCCAAGCTCTATTACGAACTGTGATAAGAAATAGCAAAATGTTAATACCTCTTATAAAATATATTCTGATTGCGGTAATGGACTTAAAGTATGGATCTATCCCTGTTTAAGAATATGTGGGGAAGTTTACTTTATAAACGTTATAACATTAGTTTTTTTAGTTTTCCCTTTTTGTATATTATTAATTAAAATATTTATTGTTCAAAAATCTGCTATTTCCCATTACGATAAGAAATAAATAAAAATGGAAGTTAGCAGTAAGAAAATATTTATCCGAAATTGTTTAGTAAATTAAATTCATTTATTTCTTAATCATAAAAGTAAATTTACTTTAAATTCGATTTCATTGTCCAAAACATGTAATTAACTTGATCAGAAATTAAGACGGCCCTTCAATTGTGCCCTGAGGCACTCCCGTCCGTTATACAAAATTTGATATTAAAACATATTTTCTCATGCCTATAACTCCTTACGTATATATGTAATAAAGGAAAAAGAAAGCTAAAATGTTTGGCTACCTTTTTAGCTAATATTTACCTACCTGCTAATATAGCAATTTTTTTGTAGATTATATTAAAAATTAATTGACGAAAATTGGATCAAAAACATATCATTGTGGCTGAAAGATTACAAAAATAATTAAATAATAACTTACATATGGAAATCAGAGAAATTTTAGGCATATTTTCAAATTCCAAATTTTGATTTTTTAATGCGTCGACTTCATTTTGGACAATTTTGCTGTTTTCATCCAAACCTCTTAGATATGCAGTAGACTTGACAGCATCCTGAATTAAAAAAAAATGTGAATCTAAAAGACCCTAATCTGACTTATACATTTTGTTTTAAAAAAGCTGTTGCATTAACTGTATTGGTTTATGGTACATTACTATGCCGACTATCGTGTAACTCCTGTTCTTGAAAAAAAATGAAACATTTGCATTATTGTCAATTAAAATATTTTAAATTTTATTATTTATAAATTGACAGTTATATAATAAATTTCTCTAGACATAATAATAACCAGCAGATTTTAGTTCCAGTAATTAACGAGTAAAAATATGACGTAGTAAAATATTAGAGAGGTTGGCAACATAAAAATTGATTGAATATATGCGAAGGAAAACTCGGTATCAATCTTTATGCATAATATAACTATCCTTTTACGCAAGTTCCAACCACAAATAAGAAAATTAAAATATCTATGGTTGAGCCACGCTGAGTGTACATATGTATGTACATCGAAAATATTAAATAAAATTGTTTTACGTTAACGCGCTTAATTTTTATTTTACTTAAAACGTTTTATATAAATTGCAACACATAACTTGCCAGAGTATCCGATAAAATCCTCAAAACTGAACCAAAAGAACTGAATTTCTAAATACAAAATAAACACGGCATAACAGGTAAGTTCATTTTATTCTGTAATGTGCAGTTCTATTTGTATTGTATTGGACATAAGAAATAAACATAAAAGTAATTATTGGAAATAAAAAGATCGTACCTCAAACTTTCCTTCGTGGACTAGGAAAGCAGGTGATTCCGGGGCTTTAATCATCAGGACTGCAGTGATCAATGGTATCCAGAATACGATATAGAGAATCGTATTATAGTCGAAATAAGCTCCCATAACATACATCAGTAATATGCCCAGGTTCTGCGACACGGCGAGCAGGGAACCTAGTAGGCCTCTTATATTATCCTGGCTGATTTCTTTCACATACATCGGGACTATATTAAAGCAACCTCCGGCCGCTGTACCACTGAATGCTCGCGCTACAAGCAAGCCGGTTGGCGACTTCCAGCATAGCCTGAGAGTCCATGACAGCTGTTTGAAGAAAAACCAGTTGATTATGAAATTTAGCATCGCTTAAACTATTAAACGTTTAGAAATCTACGGTGTGTTAATTGGGACTCAACTAAAATATGTTTTTAAAATCCCGTGCCTCAAAAGGAAAAAAACCGATAAACGATGACAAATGAATCCTTATAGGAACACTACGTTGTGCATCTATCCGTCGGTCAAGATCCTTTTTCTCAGTAGCGCATGAAGATATCGTGTTGAAATTAACACCTATATTACTCTTAGAGTTGTGAAAAAAATTAAAATTTTGATAGTGGCGTAGGAATGAGAACCTATCCTCTAGGTTCGTACTTTTCGTTAACCTAAAATCATGAAATTTGGTGACAAGTACAATCGTGTCTTATTGTACATATAACGAAAAAAATCTGAACACCGTTTTTTTAATAACATCACCAAAAATAGGGTCCCTATGTACGAGAGCACGCAAGTCTGACTCGAGTTGAGTCGGTTTTTATGAAATTGTTGCAAATTGTTATCTGTAGTAATTATCTGTTTCACTGAATACAGTTCACGGAAACATAGCATAACAGTTCCAGTTCCCGGAATATAGTTGAAAATATTTCTTTATAAAAAAAAGCATAAAGGAATAACTTGTTATTTATGAAAATACTACAAGGACATAGAGATACTACGTCGGCATGAACACGGCAGAATTATGTCCGTGGTCCAGTCTGCCCATCAGCTAGTATTTAAAACTATTGGATGACTTAATTTCAATGACAATAAAACATGGTACCCACAGTTTGATTCAGAGCCATTACGATGACCGCAGGCTTCCGACCATAGTTGTCTGCGATGTATGTGTACACTGATGCACTGAACATGGCAAACATGCAAAATATGCTCGCGACCAATGATATTGTGTTGTCAGAAATTGGTGCACCGAGTGGAGACTCATCAGATTTCAGTATTTTGGTCATAGGTGACATCCATCCTGCCTCCAACCCGTATAGTACCAGTGTGAAGTTTGCTGAAAATGAAAACATTTTTGCGTTTTGGAGAGCTTTTTGTATTATTAATGTAAATATAGTCCTAAATTGTCGTGCTATGAATTCAATCTAATCAGTAATTTTTCCACTCGAAATTCCTAGTATAAATATAAATACATGAGGATATTTTCTAAACTTGAGAACCTTAAAATGGCAATTTCATGCAATTATATCTAATATGTGAATTTACCGTATTTGAGATTTTGGTGCAAGAAGTGTTTACCGTATTTTTTGCAGCTAAAAAGAACATCGTTAAGAAAACTTATTAATTTATGAAGTTGCATAAAATTTTAGTAAGTTACAACTGAAAATTTGAACGTTACTTTATAAAATCTGTGAAAATTTAGTTTCGTCTTAACTGAAATAAAAAGCACTAAAACAAAAAAACTAGGTAATGTTTAAGTCAATATTGATTTCGTTCACTTTTTTAATTACCTATTAACGCCAACATCCATTGGGTCCTCGTACGTCCGGTACTTTGACTATTCTGTTCACTTGAATTCATGTTTCAATGTTTTTTGTAATTATTTCACTTCACTAAACCTATTCAGTCTTACGAATTTTTAGTAAAAAATATATTTTATTTTATACGGGATGAAAGTCCTACGATCGACCATCACCCATTTTGAATGGATCGGAAGCAACGGTCTTGCTGCAGATAACGGGGCTTTTATAGCCATAATATTTTTTTGTTTGCTTGATACGGCATGTTTATTTTTGTTAATCAACAATGACGATGCAGCATTACGCTTCGCACTATTCAAGTTCAATAATTTATAATAGTTGCCTCTAAATTTTCTATTTTTTCAAATCGCACATTAGACAATATAGGATATTGTAACTTTTTTTTATTTTTACCCATCATCCATAAGGTGTCTTTTCTCCCATATCATGTGTTCTGATTGATGTACAAAGTACTAGGCTCAGGTACTTGTTTTTTTGGTACTGAACAAGTTCTGTATGGTCTGTTTTAGGGGACAGTATTAGATTCCTTTCTTAACCCGTGAACATTATAAGAAGAGAGTGCTAAATAAGTGAGTATATTCATATTTTTAAAATTTGTTGAAGATAAAATATCACAGTTATATTCGTATAGACGTCTTAATTATTATTGTTCAGACTTCAATGTCCCATTTATTCCTCTATTTTCCTTAGTTACTTTTGGTTTTAGTTCTAGAAAACGACTACAATGCCTTCCTCCACTGTCACTACCTTTCTCCTGTGTATGCTTACTGTTTAAAGGTGATATTTGGAAACTAAAAAGTTTCCAAAGACGTTTATTTCTGGATTGAAAACAGAAAGAAAAGTATTTTTAAATTTGCCGATAGGTTTTGCGATGTGTATGTTTGTCAATTTCACAGTTATCATGTTTTATGGACGATGATACTCATTTACCATTGTGAAACTGTAACCAAATTTAAAAAATATTTTTTTAATTTTAAATACTTACTTTATATGTCATATGTCAAAATAGCTAATCCATGATAAGATTAATATGCACAATTTGTTTTGCATCCACCAAGGGTTGTTGCGCAATTTGTATATTTTTAATATTTTTGAAAGGTTTTTAATTAAATCTTATCACATTTCAAGTATTTAAATGACAAACATTACCAAAATATTCTATTTCTGTATCAACATGAGACTTCTTGACGTCAGTGATATCTAAATAAACATTCTTGACAACTTAATATCATTGGGGATTATGTTTCATTTAAACGGAAATAATTTATTTGGTGTTTTCACGGCACACAAATGTGACGACGATTTATTGTTGCTGGAGATATTCTACGCACAAATAGTATTTGGGGGGATATGGAAAACTACAACACTGTAAGTTTGTTTAATATTACGCGCACAGCAACATGGTTTTACATGATTTATTTTAAATCGGCATAAGCTTAGACTTGTCTTCTTCATCCTCCTAGCCTTATTCCCAAATTATATGAGGTCGGCTTATAATCCAACCAAATTTTACCTTAATATCAGTTTTTTTACACAGAGCGACTGGCATCTGATCTCCGCAACCTAAAGGGAAAAACTGAAGTCGAAGGATGGATTAGTTGTAGGCAGTATATTTGAAGGCACTGACATCCTGTAACGATTGCCAAAGGTCTTTTTGACAACCGGGACCGACTTTTTACATACCCATCCGACGCATGAATCATCTTAATTTTCAGGGAATTGGGTCATCGGCCCGTATTGCCCTAACCCAACTAAGAAACAACAACACAAAGTCATTGTCCCTCCTCGGGATTCGAACCTACAACCTCCGATTTGTAAAGTAAGGGCCTATACCACTAGGCTACGGAAGCAGTTATAAGCTTTGAATTGTATCATCTACTATCATATTTTTTTTAATATTTTGCTACTTAAAGTTATTAAACTGATATATTTTATAATAATATTTTAAATATTTTTCTGTTTAATTGCCAATTTAGGAATTTTAGCGTTTAAAAAGGAAATGGGAACGCTAATAGGATCAGTATGTTTTTCGTCGATCAGTCTGTCAAGACCTTTTTTCTAAGGAACGCATACCGAATTGAAATTAAAAACTAATACTCAAGTGATAACCAATAGAACTGTGAAAATATTACAATTCTGAGTTAACGCAGTTAAAACATACGGCCGTATATTACGACATTGTCAAGGAAATCAAATCCTTAAGTGTAGCTTCCATTAACATAGAATCATGAAATTTAGCAAGAACCAATATCTTATAGCAAAATTGAAGGAATATATCTAAAAACGGTACATTTTTAATTGTATAATAAAAATAGAATATGGAACCCTCTGCACAAGTTCGACTTTCACTTTGCTCATTTTTCATAAAAGTTTTAGTACTTTAAAGGCAAAAGTCACAATTAAATGTTATCAAAAATAACTATCTGATACTTAGAGCTTAATTAATTTGAATGTTATAAAATGTCCATTTCATGTTCAAAATAGACTACATGAGAAATGTTATAAGGCGTGTTAGTAAAGTAAGTATTATAAGTGCGTGCTTTTAGATTAGAAAATTACTAAGGAAATTATGCAATAAGATTGCCAAAAGGAGCTGATATGGACAAATTGCCTCCTATATGTTTTGTAAAGTGTTTTGAGTTTCTATATGAACCCATAGCGCTGTTATTTATCAAATACCATTGTAATGGTTACTGTTCACAGAATAGGAACTAAGACAATAATTAAAAATGATCTGCCCGTATCTATAATCAATGTCTTAAGTAAACTATTAAATTATAAGGATTGTTCACATTACGTATACTCCAGCATATTACCTGCCATTCCTATCAGAATAACGTGGCTTTATTAAGGGACCTTCAAGAGCAACGAACCAAATGACATTTACTGACTATGTTATTACCAACATAGATAAAGGGTCGCGAGTTTGTGTATGTATGTTTAACCGGATCTTGAGAAAGCTTTGATCGTGTGAATCACATAATGCTGCTATAGAAACTATTGAGCTTGCTAATAGGGGCAATGTTTTAAGATGGATAAGATAATTTACTAGGCTACTATCTCAGGCAATAGCCGTGAGTGAGTTGTGTTATAAATTTGTTGAAATACAATCCGGAGTGTCTCAAGGTTCCATTTTTAGTCCTATATGTGCTTCAAAAATTATGTACTTAATGTATGCTGATTGGATGATTAAAAAATATTTATAAAAATTAAAGATCGTAGAGTGTACTAAATTTAACGATTTTAAACGGCTTCACAATTATTATATATATATTATATTGAAAACATTAAGGTTTCTTTTACAATAAAAAGTCTCCGACGTACTTCAACTATAAAATAACTAATAATTATATCAGAGACAAGTTACTACACATTAGGGAATTCTGTTAGACTGCAATTAAAGGTTGTCGGAGCACTTATATAGAATAGACTTAAGGGTTGGTTTGCCTTTTTATGAAATTACTTGATTTAAATTACTTTACTTAAAATTTTGTCATCATGTCAGAATCATTTTCGAGTATTGTTGTGTTATATATGGACTCCACATTACATAATCCACATTAATAATTACGAACAAAATCTGCACAAATTTGTTCAATATATAATATATATATTGAACAAATTTGTGCAGATTTGAGATTTGTGCAGAATATATAATACTATTTTTTTATATCTGTACACCTACCTAATATTTTCAACACCACCTCATGGTTGGCTGGGAGACAAAGCCATGGGCGTAAAGTCCGCCATTGTACTATTTATGTATGTACAGAAAGTTTAAATTAAAAAAAATAAACACTTGAAAAACTATGACGAGTCATGAATTCGTTACAGCTGAATAAGCCTTAAAATCGACTCACATTAATGGACATGACTTCTTTAGATGACACATGTGACGATACCATAGATTGTGGTCCATTAGCTAACAGGGTTATCTGTTTTTGCACTCCAGAATATAGAACAAGAGACACATCTTTATTTGCGCTGCAAAAATATCACCAAAACATGCTCAAAACTCTATAGCCAACCGTTTTAAAAAAAATCAATGATAATAAGATTCTCATTGTTGTTATAAGATTGTAAACCTAACTTTATTTATTACAATTTCATTTGAACAGTTCGACTAATTTTAAAAAAGAACCTTAGGATCTGCAGAAAATAAACAGGAAATTCATTTCCATTTATTTTTAAAAAATGAAGTTATCGAAGAAAGAAAATAGTGTGGTAGTTATCGCGTTGCACCGCTGTAGTTACGTGTCAATAGAAGTTTTTAATATTTTGCAAAAATTGAAAATAACACTACGGTTTATTTATCGCACTATCAAACAATATAATAAAGATTCACCTTCAAATCGACGAAAAAATCGACGCGACTAGTCATTATCGCACCACATTCATATCTATTTCTACCGCTGATTTAACCAGAGATGCTCGGAGACTCCAAATTTTGATGAGATTTAGGGCAGGCTATCGCCTCCAAATGTTGCCATACCTTGTAGTCTAGTATATTTAAATCTGGATTAGGAGAGCCCGTCTACATGCCCCATAAAGTTAATTCCGCGGGCGGTTAACCAGTTTTGCGTGCTTCGTATCCTATGAGCTGACGCAGAGTCCTGATGGAATATGTAATGCCTGTTTTTGATCATTGTTTCAGAAAAAGATTTCACTATGTTACGTTATCCTTTTAGGATGACGTTCTGAAGGCCATCAGAAAGGAAATATCAGAAACGGACGAGGATAAAACATTTTGATTATCACTGATTCAATTACCTACAAAGATTCATGATGATAATAAATTTTAGCCAAAAACGAAATATTAAGAGTAATTTCACTTTCTGAAATAGATCGCTTAATACAATGATCAGTCAGCCGAACCAATTACTAAACATTGAATATATTTCAGTCATCCAAATTCTATCCCTTCGCTAACAATACCTATATGTACTAATCAACACCTATATGTACTTAGATCAACTACAACAACAGAACTCACAGCCAACATTCTTTCAAGCCCATAATTATTTTCAGCAGCACTCACAACCAACACTGTCCTTGCATCAATCTTCATTCGCTAATCCTGTAAATCCATCGAAAGTAATTACGATTCTAGAAAACCATCAATATCGCCCCGCTAATTCAACTGCACCAAGTTCTAAGCCACACTCCGCACAAAGCTTTTTTTCCACTTTCAACCCAAATATTTGCCCATCTCCATTCATCACTGTCCAATCAAGTTCAACTACTATCCGAGCCCCTTGATCAATATACATAAGTTCACCAGAAGAATTTAGTTATCTCCAGATGGTTGTTAAATTTAATACCTAAGACTTTAATAAATCAAAAATGGTTTTGTAATTTTGTAAATATAGTTTTACTTACCCCAGTGTAACAGCTAGTCGTTATACACGTGGCATAGCCAAACGCATGTTGGTATCTTGAAGTGTTATTGTCAACAGTTCGTCAAATGTTATAATGGTATGCCTAGTGGTATTGCCTCAATTCTTCGTACAGTGTTACAAACTACCCTTTTAAATATCTCGGTTTATTCAGAGCTTGTTTTCCGTAGTCTAGCAACAAAAACCGCTAAGTTTTTTTTTATTATTGACACCCATAATTCGACATACAAAGATTATAAAGAAGATTAAATCAAATGAATACAATTCCTCATAATTTCAGTGTA
>DWHK01001347.1:0-11321 GCA_018247855.1 Graphium androcles
TATATATATAATCCCTTAATTTATTTTATGATCTGTTAATTTGAAATCTAAATATACAAAGATTTTCGAAGTCTAAATCGAAATCGATCGTTATAAAATATATGCTGGCTATTTACGTCATAGGTTTAGAAATAAAATATCTCTAAGACATTACAAAATAACTCACAAAGTCTTGAAAACAGCTTAAATACATTGAAACCGTATGCTGTTCCATTTTTAGTAGCGTCGTTAGCCTAGATTGTAATAAAATGTTGCTTTGACATGTACTATTTATTGTGTCGTCAGACGCTGATAGCCTTTGTGAAAAATTATGACAGTATTTTTGTAAATATCAGTTGGAAAATCATATAATATGAAATTATTAACTTCATGGCGCTTGATTTTTATAAAAAAAATAACTAATTAGTTATATTACTTTTATCGTACGCTACATAATATGTAATAATATAATAAATGATTAAATTAAGGCCGGTTGCTATAAAAGTAGCGTGCCCTATATTTCATTGATACACTTTATACTTTGGAACGAAATAAAGTGGAAACTTTTACCCCGAAGCGCCAATTTGGATTATGGAAACTTTGTAAAAGAGATAACTCAGTATCTAGTTTTAAAAAGGCTCATAGAAAATATTACTTAATATTCGCGGAATGGCTGAGGGTGTAGCTGGAATATTGTCAGTTTCTTTAGCGAATGGTTGTATAGTGTCAATTTTTATTCCGACAATGACTCGAAGACGGCTTTGGAATAATAAGTGCGCCTTAAGTCTCCAATAGAAGATTACAAGCCTAGAAATGATTTTTCACTCGCAGTTTTCCGATTGAGTTACCTTTAAGAGAGTCAAATCAGATCATTGATCCAATAAAAGTATGTTCTACAATATTGTGAAACATCATATTATCTTATGGTGTAAAATAGTTTTATGCTAAGCGAGAGAAATAAATTATAATATAACATGTTTGGTGGCTATGTTGGCAACTGATTTTCATTTTAAACATTAATATAATTAGCTTAAAAGTTTATTTTATTTGCGTAAAAAATAGCGCTAATGTTTTTTTAAGTATTTGGGAAAATATTACAGTTTTTCCAGGTGTTCCGGGCATAATTACTTTGTGCTTAAAACATTTTATAATTTGTAAATGCAGTTCAAGTCTACCTAGACTGTTAATGTACAGCAAAAAATAGCAATAAAGAAGTGTCATCGAAGTTATTCTATCAAATGTCACATTCGCACCATTTGGACATATTTATTCTAGCCGCAACGACTATTTGCCTTTAGAATACGATGTATCGCGAATAAAACACGTACGGGGGACTGCATCACGTATTCCCGTGATGTTGTTACCAGTCGGATTATACGTGAGAAAATTTGACTTTGAGACGTCCTCTAAGCTATTTTTCACTTATTGGAATAGTGGTGCTGCGTGCGCCATGTCATTCGCCACTTCCTAAACTAAAGGCTTAGTGAGTAAAACATTACGTGTGATAACGTAACGCCACTGCAGTTTGTTGTACGTACTGTTGCAGCAAAGCAGCTTGACCTCTTTTCCATTTTATTATATTTGCCTATCGTTGCTCCATTAATTTTATTACATCGAATATTATTTTGGCGTAGAATTATTATTTTACACGCGATTAAGCTAATGCAGTTTTAAAGACCGTAGTAACTGCATCGATAATTGCTTTAGTTTTTATTATCGACATATATTCATACTAACTGTTTTCAAGGTTTCATCCATCTTATTGTAAGTAAGTATAGTAGCTCAAATATGCTTGTTAGCCAAAACTATTGTTCATGGATCTGTCTATTACAAAAAGATTTTTAATCCGATTGAACTTCCCGAGAATAGCGTCTCCACAGAAGCAAAAAATCTCTCTAGTGCTATTATAATATTAAAGATTATTTCTATGTTAGATACAAAGTCTATTAATCTCTTTTTAGCATCGTTGATATTTTAATTTATCGTCTCCTAATGCGATAACGATAAAATAATTGAAAGGTTTTAGAAATGGAATTTTCTAAATGCACCACCTTTAATTTTATTGGATTGGCGTACACGTCAGAGAGTCGTGATTTACGAGACGATGACCCTAAAGTTCATCGAATCGAAACGGCTACTGGTATAAATTAATCTAAACGACTGCTTTTCCCCGTTCACTCCGTAGGTAAAATGTAGATTTTTTGCGATAAAACATTTTCCAATAATAAAGGTAGAGAAGAGAGCGGATATACTACATAGAGAAGTGTATAAGATTGTAACGACAGAACAGATTTTAAATCATAAATAGATCGAACGCAGAGCTCCGCTAAAAGAATCGACGTCAATTTATTTGTCTGTGTACAATTCGATATTGTAGATATAGTTGCAAAAAGGCCTTTGTAACATGAATTCGCTGGAGCAGAAGAGAGCACTTATTACTGTTTAAGAGAAAGCCTTTATCGAGTGTAACGTTGCCCGAGATGAGAAGACTAGAAAATAAATTGGATTTAGTTGTTACTGTTGTATTTGTAGGCATGCTGGCTAATGTAATATATTGCGCTGTTGAGCTAAGCGTTGTTAAATCATGATTGAGGCGTGGGCAGGGCTATGAATAACTTTGTGCAATTTTGCCTTGAGGCGATCATGCTGAAATGTAATTAATGAACTAACTTACAAGAATCTATTAGTAACAAGTGAAAATTACACACAATTTTAAAAATATATATTACGATCGATATAATAAGTATTTTCTCACCCTGAAATTATTAAAATGGGATCCTCTAAATAGGCATTGGTAGTTTATGATAGATTGTAGAGGTTTAAAAAATTTTATGTTTTCTCACGATTTCAACTACAAGAGTGAATTCATTGTACATTTTTCGTGCAAAAATATATTTCTAGATTTAATTCCTGGTAAGTGTTTATATAGTTCATCTTGTAAGATTGTATTTAATGTTGCGATATGTGTATATTAATAGTGTCTACTCTATTCGTTAAATGGTAATTTGTATGTTCGTATGATAAATGCTTTTTTCATTGAAAATAAATTAAAATACACTATATAAAACAAGTTAAGATGACTAATCGACGATAATATTATTACTTAGAAGCAGCTACCTAGTACAGCCTTTTAGTACGTTCGCATAAGTTGACGACCCTGGTATACGATGTATGTACTGACAGGCAGTTTTGACGTGTAATGAGCATTTGTGCTCGTTGTGCAAGCCTTTGTGTTTTGCTTTGGAGGCGTTGAGAGACATCTTGCATAATTGTGCTCATGAGTTAGACATTGCTGTAATGCTCTGCCTGCCGTGTCATATGCTGAGCTAAGCTCATTTTCTAAATTATAGTGGTATGCGAACATCTTGCGATATTTTCTTCCAGTCGTTAAAAATATTTCGAGTTCGGATGACGTAATTGGTCGTTAAAGCAACGTGGAATACCATTTTTGTTTAGAACGTGTTTTTATAGTCTATAAATTTTAAATTAGAATACGGCTAAACAGATTTTTATTAAATCCCCAAGACAAATAACTTAGATAGTTCTAAGCTATGCTAAGAATTTATGATATTCTTTTTTAAATATCAGTCAATAATCGTGTACTCAGTTAATATTTGTTTTTATTTATTTATCTCATAAAATAAAATATAAAGTTAAGTTTTCTATTTTATTAAAAATAATTCAGAAAAGACTGTATCAGTTATTTATTACGTTGAATGTCAAATCAACCTATTTTTATTTCAAAGTCTACGAAAAATTGTGGTTGCGTTGTATACCAAATAAGTTTTAGGTTTAAATAGTTGTTACTAAACAAATTGTTTTTTTCAATTCAGTAATCGTTAGTATTGTTGTGTTTCGCAAGTGGCCAAGTGAAAGCTGTTTGTAGTGAGGCCAATCAAGTTCTTGATTAGGTCCTGTTCGAAGTGTGCCATAAGGAATGTGACACAATTCTATCTACAGGCTATGGAGGCTGTACGAAGTTTGTTTATTGCCTACTCGATGCGTATACCTCGGAACAGAGACTATTTTGTCCGGAGGCAATAAATATAAGTTAATCTTGATGAAGATAAACAAAATGGATCTCGGTAGAACGTTCAGGACAACGTTGAATAATACAAATGTTATAGTATGCGGAAAATAGGAATATATTATATGATTTATTGTCACTAGAACGCGTGTTAGTTGTAAGGATATGGCATTTTTTAATGAAATAAAATATTTACTAGAAAAATAAAACTAATTATAATTTCATCACTTTTTAAACTCATTTTAGATAACCGACGTTTAAAAACCTTTTATATCAAAGACAGATTGTGAAATTTCTCCTTTCTTAGAGATTTTTTTAAATAAATACCACAGAATGTTGTACAGTTATTATTTTGTGGTATTTGGATATTGAATGAAGGTAAAATCATTAGGTTTCGGACTATGGGTGCTAATTTTAAAGTATTATTACATGACCGCGCTGACCGTTTACCACTTCTAACCTTGATAAACCTGTTTCTATGAAAACCAAGCAGTCAAGACTGTTGATTTCTTTTAAGATTTATTTTCAAGCTTAGGTCCTGTTGAAATGACGTTTTTATATTATCGTAAATTGAATAAAATGTTGACGTTTTGATGGTAAGTATTTTTTTAATAGTAGCTATCGAACAGTAACTTGCAACGGCAGTCATCTTTTAGGTTTATTTTTACTGGTATGGCTAAATATTTAAAATTGATGTTCTAACGAACATAAATTCTCAGAAAAATCAGAAAAAATCAACTTCCAAAACGGTCTTTCCAACAACTATATTTTTATTTGACGGGGCAGCCTTTGAAAGTGGAAATCTTAGTCGATGAGTTGTTCAAACTGTATATGTTGATACTTAGTCCTATATTGGTGTATATGTATTGCGAATAAATCCGTAGGTTTAGTGCGAGTGGTGTCAACAAAACTGCATTATTCGCATTCCTGCGAGGTGAACGACAGCGCCTTGCGAGGAGGCAAGGTCGCTCCAGTGAAGGGGACCTGGTCCCACCCACAGCTGAATATCTTTATACTATATTCTCATAAACCGGCGCACACTTCCTTATCTCCGTTCGCGAAACAAGTTCAACTTGCACAAAAAAGAAACCATTTATCTATTGAAAAAAACTACATAACGACAAATGAGCAACGATGTTCATGCAGACTATGCTACAAGACACTTTTAGATCAAAGACTGCTTACCACAGAGAGAATTCGAAAAATAAAAGTGTTCATTCAAATAGATTAAGGCTGGCACTTTAAAGTTTTGGTGCCTGAATCCATTCTCAGCATAGACAAGTGGCTCGTACATAATAAATGTGTCTCCACAAGGTCGAAGTAGGGCAGGGGCCATCGCCGACCTGAATATCAAATGTAAACAATAATTGGTAAAGCCTACATTCGACGGAACTGTTCACGCGTCGAATCGTTTTAGTCATGGCGTGGCGACAGTAGGCTATCTTAACGGCAAAGGCCGACCGTTATACAGATTCCACAGCGTTTCCTAAATACGTACATTATACGACGTGAATGCAAATCGGGCTTATGTAGGTAGCTTGGATCGTCGATGCCTCGACCTCCTTTCGAAGGGATTATTAGCTGCCGCATATACGGTACCTTTAAGTGTTCCGTTTACCGATTGCAATTCTCCCGATGACCCGAATACCGATTGCGAATATGTAGATGATGTAGGGCTAATGTATTGCTAATGTCTGTGTGGAATTGAACGGTTTAATTTGTATTAAGTGATTACATATAAACAGAACATGTTATGTGGGCTAACAGTTATAATAGAAGCTTTAAGAGCAGTTATATCACTCAGTCGATGAAATCGAAAGGTATAAATTGTTGTTTTTGGACTTATTCACCATCTTCAAAAAAAAGCAGGTTCTCTATTCGTCTGCAGGTATTTTTTTTATGTTCGGGCGGTACTATGTCTCATGTGTGAATCCATTTTGATGATTCTTTTTCATTGCAAAGTATGTTTCATGTTAATTATGTGAAAAAAACCTTGAGTAGAACAATTTCATTATAATTTTTTTTAACATAATATCAAATAAGATTGAAACGGTTTTTTTATACCCATGTAAATTATATACATCATTTGTTATTTTCATGAATAAAAAACTAGCAGCGGATATGGTGTGAGACTACACAATAAAACTTTTTATAGACACACAGTTTAAGTACAAGTATAAATTAGAAATTTCAAAAACCCAGACATCAACTGGGAAAGATCTGATGATGTTTGAACTGCAGAGCAGATTTTGTTAAATCATAGTAAAAACTCTTTCGTTAAAAATTGAATACAGAAAAGAAAAAACAGAATAGATTTTGCTATACATGTATATATGTACATATATAAATAAAATAAATAAATCAAAACGAAAATAGCCTTATATTCAAAGGATTTACAAGATTACACTTTTTACTAATTCTTTTTTTAAAACACTTAATTCTAATTTTCTTATAGTAATTTTTCTTGTTTTAAGTACTAATTTTCTATTTCTAACTATTAGTTGTACCTATAAATATTTTTTTACTATTTATTATATTTTATGGTTTTTAAATTCTATCTACTGCTATAAAATTATCTATCCTTCATTTTGCAAGAATCCCAGATTGGGTGAAGGTCTCTCTCTCCAAAGATGCCCATTTTCCACGGTCAAGTGCTGTTTGAGTATATAGTATATGTAGCTCCCAATTAAGTTTGGCTAACAGGTACACACACACGCACATGTTAAACTTTTGATAACACTCTTATTTAGTTGGAGTTAAAAGAATACGCATACTATCTCGCAGAATATTTCTAATATGAAATAAAAAAATAAAAATATTTGGACGAAAAAATTGGTAATCACTGACACGCATGCTGTTTTATTTAACTTAACTTTCTCTTTTATGGGTGAGCGTGAGCTTGCGGTTGAATTCTGAATTGCAGAAGTTCGGATCGTTAGTTCAGGAATGTAGTTCTTGTTTGAGTATAACCGTGAGTGGGTATCGAGATCAGTTGGCTGGAGTATTGTGTTGCGTCAACAACGGAGTTCAGTTCAAACTGGAAAAGTGGTTCGCGGACGAGCGAACATCGGAGTTCAGGTGTTACGCTTGTGTGAACATTCCCAGCTCTTAGGCGGCTAATTGTAGATAGACTAGACATTTATACGCTTAGTAGGCTTTCTAGCATCTGTTACATAAAGAATGAAAACTAAGACGGTGAGTTCTGAAATTTAGATAGATATTTTACATTTAAATAAGAACTATTTAATTACATTGCTAATAATCGAAGTTGGTTTTCGAATATTGTATGTATGTTACTTACAAACTGGGCTACAGCTTTTATTACATAGTGGGTATTAAACCAATACAGTATGAAAATAACACTGAAATATACAAAAAACATATAATGTTCCTTCTAACAATTGGGAACTAATTGAAAAATTAAGATTACTTTGTTTTCATAATACTACATCATAGAATATCTATGTTACATTATGCAAATAGTTGTAAATGATATCTAGATGTGGTATTTAATAAAAATGTGAAAAAAAATAACAACGTTGTATAAGTCCATTCTGAAGACCGTAATGCCTTTGCTATTTTAAACAAACTTCACAATGTACCTACACAATGTACCACACAATGTAGGAATTAGAGTTACATTTTTAATCGGTTACACAACTAACGTAAGCGTTTACCGCATTGCACCGAAACTTCGCAATATTTCCAATGTTATTTTCGAACAGAACGGCACAGAACAGAAGTTCGCAAGGCGTGAAACCAAACAGCGCACTATGTTTGCCTCACAGCCAATTAATGTTCCGGCGCAGCTAACAGCGGTTAGTTCGGTTCGCTAAAAGTTTTCCTACGAAAATACAGCTCCACTGCGTTTGGTTTGTTCGAAAATCTATTTTTTTTTAATTTCTCAGTAAAAACTAATCGCTCTCCGATTCTTCAATATAACGCGAATTCGTTAGCGGAATTCGTTTAGGTTTATTTCGTATCGAAATTACACCGTAGGCACAAATTCCCAATTCCAAATGAGCGACCAAAAACAAATTGCAAAAATACGTCTACTAATGGAATAAACGCCGCGTCAAATAGATCGAATGCCTTTGGCGTACATCGGTGGGTTTTACGTTTGCTTTATTATTTTCACCCGATTGTAAATCGTATCTGAATCAGTATAAAGGCGTGTTTCGCTTAATCGTTGATTAAAAGGCGTCCTGTAACGTGGAAAGCGCGGGATCTGTCTGGATAATCGAATTCATTAGTACTCTTTGTGCTGCAAACAGCGGAAGGACAAGCCAACTCCGGTCGTTTATCCATTTATCATCGATGCAGACGTGTCTCGTAAATTAATAAGCCTTTGAACTGAGCATGAACTGTTTCTTTTATACTGTATGCATTATTTCTTACGATAGATTAACGCATTTGTAATTCTGTATTCTCAGATGAATTTCTTCAGTACTTAGATTTTAAGCTTCTTACTATTTTTTCTATCGTATCTTCCATTAAAAAATGTTATTCATTTTATATAATTTTTAATAAAATATCATCGACTGTGTTCGAAGAATAAAAAAAATATTTAAAAATTGATAAATTTTTAAATAAAAAATTGATAAATTTTTAAATAAAAAATATTTCGTGATTAAAAAAACATTTCAATAAATTAAATGCAAAAAAAAACAAACAAAAAGAATTTTCGATCCTGCCAGGATTCGAACCTGGAATCTTCTGATCCGTAGTCAGACGCGTTATCCGTTGCGCCACAGGACCTGTGACGGTGCAGCACAATGTTTCATACACATTAACATACTTGCCGTTCCTAGAAATCTATACGAGGCTACTATAAAGTTAATAGAAAACACTGAAAGCCGCTTCCGAGAAAAGAGAGCGCCTTGGGGCGAACGTAATAAATTCTCGAGAAGCAATATAAACGGAGAAACAGTGTAACGGAATATTTATGAAATTGCGAAACATCTAGTTTCAGTGGCGACATAGCAAATGCGAGCAATAAAGCGATATTCCACGAGATTTTGTATAGATTGTAGCCATAACCGCATTTATATATTGAGCAATCTAGCGATATTGGACTTGTATTTCGTTAATTGTCGCTATATCTAGAGCTGTAGAGTTGAGCAATTGTTTCCGAGAGATTTCTGAAGGTCCGTGGCATAGATAATTTCGCCTGTACGTTTCAAATGCTCGACGCGAGGCGTTGAGAGCGCGCACGCTACGCGGCCAGCGTGACCCCCTTCTTGGTAACGGACTAGTAACTGTTGCGAGCTAAGACGGCCAATGATGAAAACTTTTTAATGGGACGTCACTTTACATTCCTATGGATTATTTGTGCTCGCATTTTTAAGAGGAAAATAAGTAAGCAGCTCATCGCATGGTAATCTTAATATTTTCGCTAAAGTCTCTGACATCCATTTGGTATATTTTGCTTGATTGTGAATAGATTTTTTTAGAATGTTATTTGTTAATTTATATAATAATCCAAAGTTCTTATGTTGTGGGCTTCAGCTTAAAATATTTTTTTTTCATGGATTCAGTCAATTTGAAATAAGGGTTTTTTTATACAAATACCGCATATATTTTAGCACTACTGTATATGTTGCTATATAATTTTTCAGTTATTTTGGTTAAATGTTAAATCGCGCATGATGTAAAATATCGAGGTGGATTACACTTAATTTGAATACAATTAATCTAATTTCTGAAACCGATCAATATTAGTATTACACCGTAACATCACGTTGCATAAAAATTGTTCCCAAAATTGACAATTATGTGCGAAATATTCCTAGATTAAAAGACGGCGTAGAAGTGTCTCGTAGAAAGTGGAACATGTGTCGGGCGTACGGTACGCATCTTCAATATACCGTTTTGCGGCACCGAAGCTGTTACGCAAGAGGGACAAATGAAAAATTCCCGAACACGAAATTCTACTCGTATAACCAATTCGGTGTTTGGAAACCCGAAAACGTTCCTAATTTCATTTAACTTCAATCGTGGAAATGCGACGGGATTTAAATTTTCACAGTCGCCGGGAACTAGCAGCGCTCGTTCCAGCATCCGGGATAATTTAATTTTTGGCTGCAGCATATTTACCGCCCGCCTCCGAAATTAGCGTCTAATCCCGCCACCCTAACTTTTTTATTCGTTTATTGTGCATGAAAATAAATTAGCCTAGGAATAAACCTAAACATTTTGTTACCGACTTAAAAAAGGCAGTTGTCGTCTGTTTACGTGTATTTTTTATGTATTTTCGGGCGTTCCTGCAAGCTCTCTGTGATCATGATTTATGTTGGAAAGAGAACATGTTGAGTGTAATCCCACGTGGCAAAAAATCACAATCCTTAGGGCAGACAAAATTATTTTAATTTTTTTTATAATATTCGCTACGAACATTGTTAATTTTATGCCATACACATAGCTTATTCGCAATTACAAGTACAATTAGTACAATTTTTTAGACCGTATGATATAAGAAAAATTATACTGCGATATATTATATGAAACATAAGATTATTCTTGTCTTATATTCTCGTATAAATGATAATGCAATTTTACAACAGAAAGACTCACATTTTATTAGAGAATGGAGGATTTCTTTAAAAGCGTAGATGTATGATAATAAATTTGAGGAACGTCTCGTCTACATCCTTTTTCTCTTATCTTAAGGACTCTAGCTTTATCAAGGGGGATTGACCTGCAGTATGAATCACTGCTGGGGAAACATTAGTTTGCAGTGCGCTATTTATAACAGACGGGAGTCTATTATTTGCAGCGTGTTTTAGTATTTTCAATTTTCTTTTCAAGAAATGATTTACAATTTATAATAATACACGATACGTATTGTTTTTATAACACAGAGCAAAATGAGGTAGTTAATCAGAACTAAATTCTTTAGTTTCTTTTACATATTAGTTCATTAAAGAGTATTTTATTTATACGTATTCATATAAATAATTCGTAATTCGTTGTTATTGTTATTGTTTTAAGTGATTTGCAATTCAAATAGGCTAAGATATTTTTGTAAAGCAAAAAATATTTCACGCGTAATTAAATCGGCCTTTACAATAATACAGTTTTTTCCGTCAGCAAAATGTTTATTTTTAATCGCAATTGTATACAAAAAAAGAAGAATATCGTTTTCCGCAACAATCGTCTTGGCTCGCTCGCATTGAGTTAAAAAGAGGCGACGTCTACGAAATAACAGTTACTTGTACTTTGTAATTCAAGTCAAAGGACTACCCCTGCTAGGCTGCGAGGGGTTGTAGCCAGAGTTCGGATAATAACACGGACTAGGGGCCGAGGGGAGGTAGGG
>DWHK01001348.1:0-11320 GCA_018247855.1 Graphium androcles
CTACCCGTGACCATGAATGCTGCAAAGGATTCGAAACGTCGGGTGATAAAATTTAAAATAAACCGCGATATAATCCATAAAGTTGTTTAATTTAAAAGGACTTTGATTTAGGTATCGATTATCTTTCGCTGCCTACAAAGTAAAACTCTTAAAGTTGCGAGGAAAACCACAGGCAACGGTTGGCTCTTAAATATATTGAAGTTTCACATTCTCGAGAGAGTGAAGTTTTAACGCTACTCGGTAAAGTTTAAAGGAATCTATTTTCCTTTAATATGATAATATTGTGATGTTGACATAATTAATGCGATAAAACTTGACGAATGTACTAGATACAAAATCTCTTCTTACGGATTTCATTCCATAACATTGAGATTTTCAAATGATTTTAGTTGTGTTTAATGGTATGTGTTTTTTAACGTGTAGTGGCAATTATAATAAGTATAAGACGTCGTCCATTAATTTTATAAACTACTTTCATTAATTTTTGTAAAGTCTTAATTCAGATATAATTTGTCTTAAGGGAAATTTAGGTTTTGATGATATAAAACTTTGAGTTTCCACATTTTTAGTAATTCTAGCGTACTGTATTAGGCAATAAAATATTTGCTATATAACTGGCGTTTAAAATTGTTACACACTTCGTCACACAGTGCAATGGTTTTAATTATATTCTTTTAAGAGATATTAGGTAAATTAAAATCTGATTGACTTCATTAATAAAGTTATCATTACCAAAGGATTGATTCATTCCAGCTGCATTAGGTAGTTGGTGTATTTACGATTTCCTCAGAGATTCTTATAAAAAACTAACAAAAATATGAACAGATTATCGCTAACTTCGCACATGCATCACTTATTAATAATTGCTCACAAATCGTCATTTGTTACTATTCAAAAAAACCGAGATAAAAAGAACAACTTAATGATTACATGTTTATGATGGACACGCATTTAAATAAATAGCCTTTCTCATATACATATCATGCTTGTCTACTCACAAATAATCACAGCACAAATCGCGGAATCGATTCAAATTTCCATGAATTTAAATATTAAAATAGATCAAACACATGAAAAATAGAAAATTTTATTGTGTTGTGATATTTCACTCTTTAATATAGCAACACTGGTGGCGACTGTCAGACAATATTACAATTAAAAATCTATACTACTGGCAACACGACGCTTGGTTCCGTATCAATGTATTTAATAAACGGGGGCAGTGTTCAGTTCTTTACTATCTTGATATATAACGTCCATTTAGTTTAAACTATGCAAAACTCTATCGTCCTCAATTGAAGTTATCATTCAAAAATTCAAGATGGACCTCAATATTCTCTCGTATCTTCTACGATTGACTTAACTGTTAAAAATATGCAATATATGACATCTTGCTTAAAGTAAAATCGATGTCTATGAACTAAAATTGCAGTGGCATATTATCCAAAATTTTTATGCGCATTGTTTCGCTTTTATATCAGCACTTTTAATCGTCTGGCACGAGTATTTGCATTTACTACAACCGTAATCATTGTTTGTAGATCGATAATGTTTAAAAAAAATAAAATCAAGACCTTTACGTGTACACACATAAATTTGATGTATGGGCACAATATCAAATTAATTTCACAATTAACCGTCTTATCGCCCGGTGGATGCCAAAGTGTAAACACAGATTGTTCGGCCAACGAGTCGAGACGAGAGATATCACATGACATGTCCTATCTGTAGTCAATCCAGATGATTTATCACACAATCAGTTGATTAAGCAAATGTGGAGTATACGGAAATGCACATTTTTGACTCGCATTTAATTGTGAGCCGCGTTCATTTTTAAACTAAATGGCTATACTTGGAAGGGAGCAATTGAGTTTTGCGATAATTTATCTAGTCTTAAATGCTGTTCTGCTTGGACTCCGTGGGCTTCTCCGCGGCCCTGTAGAGGGCGTTCCTGCCCCTGATGGGGAAGGGATGGGCCTCCGTGTTGAACACCCACTCGTCCAGCGGCAGCAGGGAGTCCTCAGAGAATATCAGGTAGAGGTACTGAAAAGTAACATTTATTACTTATAACTCCTGTTGGCAAAATAATACGTGAATAGCGTTGTTCTTTTTATTCAATAAACCCCTATTTAAAAAAATATCATAGATATTTTGTCACGTGAAACTTTTTTGGATGCCATGAGAGTAAAGTTAAAAGATCGTGTCATGCGCCAGTGAGTAAGAGAGAACAGTATTTATATAACAATATTATAAATTTTTTCTTCAATATCTGACATTTATTTGTCACTTTTAATTAAGTTACTGCACGCATTATATTATAATTTACTGAGTTTAGTGGGCTAAGTTATTGTTCCAGACCATCTATGACTGTGATCCTTTAACAGTACTATTTTTCTGAAGGACTAATAACTTAATATATATATTACCCACCAATAACTTATTTTGTACCTTAGAATTAAGAAGTGACAACGTTACAAACAGACACATAAAAACTCATTCTTTTAAAGCGTTTTGACGAACAATCCCCTTCCGTCTGTCCCTTAACTTTTTTAAAAAACAACCTGTATAATAAGATTGACGCACCTTCAACGTTTCTGCAAGGAAGAAGCTCTGCTGCACATCGTCTCCCTGTGGCTTCTGGTGGTACACGTTCACTATGCCCGTGTATCCGCCTTGTACACGGCAATGTTTCTCTAATGCCTAAATTAAAGGTTTTTATATATATTCAGATTCTTCTTTAGACACAAGAGTATTGAGACGAATCAGTACGCATGTGGACAAGCAGGCACTAAACGTCAATACAAGTTCTTTGTGGTTGGATATTATATATTAAATTGTTTTGTTTTTCACTACTTTTAACACGTCTTGTTTTTGTGTTTTTTAAATAATATATTTTTATAACCTAAAAGGAATAGAGTAGTAAATAAAACTAATTGTCAACTCTTATAGGCTGTATATATTTCTTGTATCGTGTATTTAATAACGTCGGCCTCTAAAAATCTAGTCCTGTGTAGAGCATCATCTGTTAAAACCCGCATGTGGACATGCGTGTTTTAACAAAATGGGGGTGGAGATGTTAAAAATAAATAAAATTTCCTTAACACAAATACTTTGGAATTATAATATCTCCACGATCATCAGTCTGCTGGATATTATAATAAAACTTTAATTTGATATGTACCTGAACAGCCTCCCAACCCCAATCGCGGTACTTCTGCTCCTTGGTGAGCCTCCACATTATGAAGTAGCTCTCGAAGGTCTCGGGTCGAAGCAAATACATTTTCTCGTTACTTTTCTGGGCACGAGCTTCCACTGCACCGGAGAATCTTGAACATAATCATTTAAAATATCAGAAAAATCCTCTCACAAAGCTTAACTATCGAGTCACTTAATTAGACGCCATATTATAAATACTGTCAGAACAGCCGTGTGAACACCCGTGCACTTCTCAGTATGTGTGCATGCGTATGTCGGTGTGAGAGCGTCTACGTGTTGTTGTGTGTGCGTGCGCATGCGTGTTTTGGTGTAAGCGCGTGTCGGTGTGAGTGTGTATACGTGTGCGTTAGTGCTACGTATGTATGTGTATGTTTGTCTCACTTGAAGGCCTCCGGTCCCAATTTGGTATCGGATCGCGAGTAGCTCTCGTGGCACGTGTGCGTGAGCCGCCTGGCGACGTCCATGTAGCGCTCCGATACGGAATTGTCCAGGGTCGTCGAGGCTAAGGCGAACATGCCACCTGAAATCAACGAGGGGATGTTAAATTGATAAATGTTCGCGCGTTAGATTGAGTATTGCTTGTGATTTAAAAAAGATCAACGAACAACGACATTCTTATATTGTCGTACAATAGTCGGAGATAGAGATTATTTTGAAAAAATTCTAATTTTGCTAAAACATTATAACAGTAAAGGTAATCTGCTATTGATTGAGTTGCCTAGTTAGAAATTACCGTCGACAAAGTTGCAGATTTTCTGTCAATTTTACTTCTAAGAAAATTTCCGAAATATTCTTTTAATTATTACTGTTTATTGCCTATTTGCAAATGTAAAAAGTAACGATATAAATTACTTTTTTTTTATCTTCAATCGCGTTATAAAAATTTGCTTCAAACTTTATAGTTTTGAATGGATAGCTAAGAAAATTCTTTCTCTTCATTAAGACCCTATTTAATTTAGGACGAGATACCGTTATACTTAATCGTCAAACTCACCAGCGAAACATGACAAATGGTCCATCTTCTCGTCCAGTATCCTTCCGTACTTCAGCTCGGCCAAATAGCTCAGTCCATTGGGAGATATCCTCAGCATCTTGTCCAGGGCAGCTTGCATGGCCACGTCGAACATTTCCCTGGCCTGCGAGTCCTCCCGGTCGGATACTAGCCAGGCTTTGAGGAGATACTCGTAGAATGAGTCGCCGAGAGCGCCCAAAGACATGTGCCCTGTGAACAATGATGTCTTTGTCATTTTCTTATCAAATTTATGGAAAATACATAAAAAAAGAGGTAAACAAGGGACATGAGAATTTTTTTATAACAAATTTTGGTAAGCGAGCAGATGGTTCACCCGACGTTAAGTGATCCCGTCGCCTATCGACACACACAACATCCGAAGAGTTGCGTGTGCGTTGTCAGCCTTGGAAATTGGATAAAACAGGTTAAGGGTAGGATTATATATAGGATTTGGAGGGGAAAAGAGTAGGAAAAGAAGAGGATAGGAATGGCCATCCGGCAAAACTAAGAGCCATCCATACTTTATTTTATGCTGGCTTTGTGAATGCCGGTTGTACCTCCCGGGCGAACGCGATCGTAGAATTGCAACAAAATCTGTATGAAGGATATTATCCTCTACCCCCTTGAAAACATGGTGTTATGTTGGTAATTGGACGATTTGAGAGTCCACGCAGTCCACAAGTTCAGATTCAGCATATCAACTGGCGCCTGTTTTGCACATTCAAAGGCTGATTTTTATATATTAACGATCCACTAGGGTCTCGACATCTCACGAATCCTCCTGTAAGGGCTTCTCACAACTAAGGTTGTGGGAGCATAATTTTATTAAAAGAGTTTCTTTATTAATCCTTATACCATTTATTCCTTAAATAAGACGTCCAAAAAAAACTCTTTACTATAAACAGAAGTTTAGCAAGTGGCAAATCAATATTTTTTTAATCCGGATATAATCGGTAAAAATACAGTAAGTAAAAGAGTGTCTATGTGTTATGAACACATACAGGAGCGCTGACGCGTAGCTTACTTTTGAAAGCATAGTGCCTTAGTTAGACAACAAAATTATGGATTATTAAAGAGAGTAGGAACCAGACGAAGTATAAAAACGTGCTACTACTTTATTTAAACTCTCAGGCTTGCAAATCTAAGTCGATAGGTGCAGCAAAAATTATATGTAATATATTACAGCTTAACCAAGTAGAAAAAATTCTACAAGGCATTATTACATCGCCCATTGGTCGAAATGAAAATAAATGCAACACTCACTCTGTCCCCATTGGCCGGTGCGCGGGTTGATGAAATTCGGGTAGAGGTCGCCCGGTTTCTCGATGTTGTTCAGCACCTCGCGTATCCGTTCCACTTTCTTTTTGTACACTGTTGAATGGTCAAAATATATTTTAAGATCGATATTTATATATCTTGTATATCCTTATATATTGGCACAGTTGTTGCGAGCTGTGTAATAATTATAATTAATCTGTACCACCCGTATTTTATTGTAAATTATTTTGAGTAATTGTACTCTATACTTTATGAAAAAATAAAGTACACAAAAATACTTTATTTCGCATGATTTGATTTGATTGATTTTTCTGGGATTCATTTCACATAAAATATACAATGAGCGTTAACTGTAATAATTCGATAATTGACAAATATTGTCTTCAAATCTTGTAGTCACTACTTAAACGCTCATTTTTAAATACAGCCTACGAGTCATTCCGTAATGAAATTAAATATAGACTGTAAAGACGTTGTTCAAAAATTTAGAAGTTACTATTATTTGTTAAAATTGCTAAAAGTGATGAAAAATATGTTTTTGAGTGAAATATTACAATAAAATAAATCATACATTATTTTGATACAATGTCCTTTTTTTAAAAAAAATACGAATCCATCGAATTCAGATTATCCCTTTGGGTTGTAGAGGTCAGATGCCAGTCGCTCTGTGTAAAAACTGATGTTCAGGTAAAATTTGGTTGGATTAGAAGCCGACCCCAAGTTATTTGGGAATAAGGCTAGGAGGAGGGGGTCCTTTTTTTCAACCTTTAATAGCCATGTGCTATCTGTGGACCTTGAGACAAGGTAATCCTTACTTTTGTATACAATCAATATCCTGGATATTTAGATTAGAGCGTTCAGTTTTACAATTGTATGTTTTAGTAGTACAATTTTCAGTTCACTTGCCGTTATTACCGTCAGTTGTCTTACTAGCAGAGCGAAACAGAATAATCATCCGCGTTGTCTCTAATTCGAATCAAAACACAACAGACACCAAAAGCACTACCTCCTGACCGAATTTTGGACACGACGATTAATCTCCTTAGAGATCAGCAAACTGCGCTGGAGATATTATAGTGCACAAGGGTACGCGCAGCCACAGGTACACTCTCTGTACCTTTACTCTGATAGCCCGATGGGACGGATATCCGACACGACCGGAGATCAGGCGCAGGACCAATTTTTTACACGCTCATCTATCGCATAGATCATCTTTATTTTCAGGCAATCGGGTGACCAGCCCGCATTGCTCTAATCCAACCAAGATACCACAACACAAAGTCATTGTCCTTCGTCGGGCTTCGAACCCACGGCGTTCGGTTTGTAAAGCAAGTCCTTATACCACTAGGCCACGGGGGCAATATACACCAACAAGTTATATAAATATCATTATTATACCATCATTGCCGGTCACGTCGCTAAGGTAAGTGAATTCCATATGCAGCGTGCCCACTTCGGAGAGAATACTGTTCGGTCCGGCCCAGTGGTATTGACGACTCGCCTGAAACAAGTTGTACATACATTTTATAATATATTAGTTGTTGCCTGAGGTTTCACCCGCATAATATTGCTTTTAGGTTTTAATTTTTTTAGTTTTAACGTTTTACGGAACCCAATTCTTTTTTCAAAAATGGAAAAAGCCTATTTTACTCCTTATTACATCAGCTATCTGCCAGCGAAAGTCCCGTCAAAATCGGTCCAGCCGTTCCAGAGATTAGCCGGAACAAACAGACAGACAGACGAAAATTGTAAAAAACGTTATTTAGGTATTTGTACCGTATATACATGTAGTAAAAAGTGGTTATTTTATCATTACAAACAGACACTCCAATTTTTTTTATTTGTATAGATTAACAAGTATTGAACACCAAAAGATAATAAATTATTAAATAACTAAGTAAAGTAACAGCCCATTTTGAAATAGTCCCACTGCTGGGAAAAGGCCTCTTCTAGACGGAGGAAACTCAACATATTTGATATGCAGGTTTTTTCACGATGTTTTCCTTCACCGCTTGTAACGTGGTGAATCAGCAATTAAAATTGCAATTAGGAAATTGGCAATTTCATTGGTGCCGGCACAGGAGTTTGAACTCAGGGTCGCCTCGAGTAAACTGAATTAAAGGCGAGTGCCCGTAGACTGAACTACACGGCATAAAAAAGTTAAGATACAACTTATATTCTATAAATTGCATAAGATAGATATCGTTTAAGATCGTAGTATCTGTCTGGGCTGCCCAAACTATATTTTCATATTACAATCTCTTGCATTGTTATATTACATAGTTTCGGTGGTCACCTTCAGACTCCATCATCAGACCTGTCCTGTAATACAGTTCTATTTGCCATCCATATCACATTTTTCAAAATTTCAGTTTAAGCAAACGGTAACTACTACAGACACGATATCAGAATTAAATAGAAGGTAAAAATAAAAACTTGTAAAAAATAAGGTAATAAATCGTTAAATATTCTATTTCACTCGTTCAATGCGACAACGCTATACGTCATTATTAACGGCACCTCGATTCTTCTTCAAAACGATACGAAACGTCGCGTTCCGTTATTCGATTAGGTCGAAATTTATGACTACCCGTTGTCCCCAGTCACGACGCAGTTGTAAAAAATTGAGATTTGGTGATTTATATTGGCAATATATACAGTTTTAAGAGGAACTTTGTGTTAGGAAAGCCACTTTAGATCTTCACTTCACAGAGGTGTATTTAAAACAAAGTAAAAATTTGAAGTAAAGTAAAATACTCTTATTCCTCTACCAGGATATTTGACAGGATTGCAGTGTTTCCTTTTATTTTTTAATTATAGATAAAAATCGCGTTAAGGTGCAAACGATGCAAACCTATCGGATCTGGTGTTTTGTTGCCAATGAAGAAAATTTGATACAATAACTTTTTCCTTTAAAATAATTCCGACACAAGAGTATCCTGTTCAACTTAAAAACGTGCCGAACTTTGTCTTTGCCTATTTATGAACTTTGTAATTCGTAAACAAAACTTGGCAAACTCTGGAGGGCACCGACTGCTGTTCGGCCGTCAAAGGCCCATTGAGTACGCAAACTCGGCAAAGTATCGGTACGGACCGTCTTGTTATCTTTCCGCTCGGTTGTACAATTAGCGAGTGCTCGCCGACTTAGTAATATGCCGCGTCTGTAAGGTGCAAGTCACACGATAGACTTTATATAAGACAGAGCATCGGGAGCCTATCTACACTATTATTATAAAGAGAAAAGATTTGTATTTTTGTGTGTGTGTGTGTGTATGTTTGTAATGAATAAACTCAAAAACAACTGTGCCGATTTCAAAAATTCTTTCACCATTGGAAAGCTACATGCACCCTGAGTAACATAGTCGCCGGCCGGTAGTTACTTATAAATCTTTTGAAACACTTCTAATGCATCACGCGTTCGACTCATAAAAAATTGCCAACTTGCGTCGGATAGAATGAGATATATAACAGTTTAAAATTTAAATTTATTAACGCCAACAGAAAATAGATCCGATGATAACCTTCGGTTGTAACTTTAGAAAGAAGTGAAATTCTTAATATCTACATCATCGTTAGTTAGTAATATTTTTAAGGTATATGTACATATCAAAGCAAAACTAAACTTCTTACGAAAACTGTAAATGTATATTTTTTCTTCTCAACTTACACGTGCACTAAGAACGGACGTTCTACAGGTTATTCTGATTGCGAACCTTGCGATTATTTTATTTCGCTGATCGTCGTCCGTGTGTGGGCAGCCTAAAAGGACGGCGCCCCCGTCACTATGTGAAGCGGGCCCCTTAACCCGAATGATTAGAACTGTTTCGCAACGAAGTTACACACTTGCCCAGTTATCCGAACTCTGTGTTACACAGACGCGGATAATTGATGGAAATTGGGGTTGGACAATTAGTTCAAGCGAGTACACTTGTGTTTCTGCGTGTTTGAAGCGAGTACTTGTAAATATTTATGACGAACAAGATTATTTTGACACAAAATTACAAAAACCGACTTCAAACGCCTTAAAAGTGTACTTTCGCGACATATTATTTTTTCCGTTATTTTGATTTCAAAAATAAACTACTTATCCCATTTTTATAAAAATTTTATGGGACCACACTTAGGATATCTCCTTTCCAATAAAAAAAAATGAACAAAATCGATTCATAAACGACGAAGAAATCTGCGAACACACATAAAAAAATACCTCCTTTTTTAAAGTCGGTTAAAAACACAAATATTAAATATGGTGCTAAATTTTTATTGGTGCCCCATTAGAGTCAAAATAAAGTGGCTTTATTAGATTTTCTGTTATACGTGTCGTGACGTTATTTACGTTTCAAGACGTATGTCAAAAGCTCATTGATAAAAAATAACGCTTTAACTGTGAAATCATACGAAAATTTAGTTAATGGTAGGTTAAATTGTGCAAAGAAATAATTATATTTATATCAACATATTCTATAAATCTATTATAATGTAAACGAATAAGACATTGGATAAATGATTGAGTATTAAATGAAAATATGCACGCTGCACTTATAGCAATTGGTAGCAATTTCAAAACAGGTCTTTTTAGCTATTTGCCCTTTTTAAACGTTACCAAATGTTAGACCTGTTTACTTAAATAATAGTCACATTTACCTATTAGAGTGCTCAGTGCTTTATTGCCTTTCTTGGAGTGCAAATACATTTCTTAATTTAGATAGTCCATGTATTCATTTATCATTAAAAATCGCAAATCCCCATCTATAATTTCAAGATGACGTCTTTTTTAAAGCAAATATTGTTAAATTTCTATTTGAGTTCTTGAATTACATTAATCTAAACACAATAGAAAATTAACTGTTTGTCGGTCACCGGTGACTCCCGTGCATCGTGTAAGGTCACATAGATGAAACGGTTATCCGACACAACCGGAGAGAGATCAGGCGCAGGCCCGACTCTTTACATGCCAATCCGACGCATGAGTTATTTTAGTTTTCTGATAATCGCATTATCGGCTCGGATTGCTCTAACTCACCTTAGAAACAACAACGCAAAATCATTATCCCACTCGGCAATCAAACCCACTACCTGCGCTTAACAAAGGACCTATACCAGTATGCCCAGGAGTCATCAACATACCTTAGTCGACGGGTTAATCAAGGAGTAAGTCTTAAGTCGCTTAACAAAGGACCTATACCAGTATGCCCAGGAGTCATCAACATACCTTAGTGGATGGGTTAATCAAGGAGTAAGGCAGGCCGGTGGGAGTCTCGAAAGCGGGCAGCAGGGCATCAGCTACTTCAGCCGCTTTGTCCTTGAACATGGCATCTCCAGTGAGCGCGTAGCAGGAGAGAAGACCGCCCACGAACCTGATCGTAGTCTCGAATACTGACAGGTCGGAGTCCTGGAATTAAACAGTAAATACATGAAGACCAATAAATTAATACGCGTAAGAAGGTAGCTTTAGTGCAAGCTAAATCTTTTGTCAACTTTTGTATGGGCATCAAAAGATCTGTTATCATTTAGGAACTAGCAGGAGTTGGCGCAAAAGCTTGCTATTATTAAGTCAATTAAAACGTGTTTCGTTCGTAGTTTCCCAAAAATCTGTTACAAATGATAATACAAACGTATATTAAAGTTATCTGAGGTCGGAATGTTAAAAATACTTTTCCTTAAACAGATAAAATTTGACAGAGTTTTGGTCTTTAGCAAGTTGTTAAAAAAATATAAATATATACGGGATGGGGCCTTTAAAAAGTAACAGCCTATTTTCAAATTGTCCCACTGCTGGGCAAAGGCCTCCTCTAGATTGAGGGTATAGGGCAG
>DWHK01001349.1:0-11316 GCA_018247855.1 Graphium androcles
ATATGCTGTCTGAGCATTAGCCTGAGTAATGGAGTAAGCCCCGAGGCTTGAATAGAGAGGCGGGTACACACACTCGCAGCGCCCATCAGGATCAGGCGAGCGGGACCGTAGACGTTCAACAAAAACTGTTATGTTACGTTATGCACTGCCACCTTATACGAGGGGAGGTCAAAAATTTCGCGGAATGGAGGGGTTGATGCGGGTTGGTTTACTCGTCCAGGTAGTCACTTGTTAAGCACCTCATTAAGAATATATATACCAAGTTTGAACCAAATCCGTTCATTACCTTTTGAGTTATCGACCTGCAAACAAGTGAATCGGGAAGAAGTCAGCAAGTATGGAGAAAATTGAACACCGCGCCGTTATTAAATTCCTAGATTTTTTTTTTCGATGGTATAAACAAATTATTTGGGAGATCCAATAAGGTTCAATTAAGGTTAAGAGAGAATATACTGAAAAGGAAAAATAGTTTCATGTTTAATTTCAACCCCCTTCCCCTTCATTCCACGAACTTATTGACCTCCCCTCGTATGTTCTGCTCACCGTTACTTATGGCTCTGAGACATGAACGGTTACGGAAGATACTGTACCGATTGATAGTTGCCATAGAGGATGTTTTGCTTAGCATAAAATTAATTGACTGAGTTCTCACAACCGAGATTCGAAGGAGAATAGGATATTACGATACAGGATCCTGGAGATCGAATTCAAAAATTCTAAATATCTTTATTCACATAAACGCTTGCGCGTTCTTATGAATCGTCAAATTTTACATTGTAATTTACCGAACTTAAGAAACTTAATTGAAATTCAGCGGGACGCTTGATAAGACGAGATGATGATTTGTGGTGAACCAAGTTGCTGATGGAGTTGTGATCAAGGACTGAAAATTGACGAGTTGGACTTTCGTCAGCCGGTCGTATATCGTGAAAGATACAATGATATGATACGATATAAGTGAGATACATAATAATAATATATGATAATACGATCAAAATGAGGTCTATACTCAACAGTGGGTAAAGTCGGGATGTGAATGATGATGGTGATAGGAAATAACTGTTTAAATTAATTAATATATTAATATTTAGCAATATGCTCAAATTTCGCTATGAAATGGTGCCTGCGCTACAATAGAGCGCCAGTATTGCTACTTAAATCTGCAGTGTTATACAATTGCTTCACGATTACGTAGCTCTACTACTGCGTGCTGAGAATGAGAGTGAGAGAGTGAATTCGGAATATGTATCCAAAATTATAAAATATCATTTTAAAAAATAGATATATTTTCGTGTTATCATTATTAAAGATTTAATCATTTGCGTAGGATTTTTTACAAACATCTATAAAAGTTTTGTTATTGACGAATTAAAAAATAAAATATTTTAATAAAATGTTTCTGTTATGTATTATTATCTATATTTATTATATCTGTCTGTCTGTTTTCAGTTTTCTCATCCGATCCGATCTGCGACCGAGCCGATCACGATCAGTTTGTCAAGACCATAACGCACATTGACATAGTGAAAAAGACTAGTAACATGAAAAAAAATATATGCTGGATGCATAAACCATATAGACATTAAGTGTAGAATACAATTGTGATGAGTCTCTGTTGAGGATATATTTTAAAAGGTATATATGATCTCCAAAATCTTACCATCTTGCATTTACCAGTATGGATTTGCCACACAAAATCTTTTCGCGAATGCTTGCGAGGCTCCATTGGTTTTTTGGTCCTATTATAAAGAAATACTGTATTTTAGTGTTTAGCTTACACTGATAATAAGCCGTGTATTGATCAATTTAATGACATCAATCCTGTACGTAAATAAGTCAAAATATTAATGAGTAATTGATTGATGACAGTTAACACTTGAATCTTTATGGTTTTGCAATTTCTGCTATTATTGATTTCTTTTAATATTTCGCGCAACATTAAATTTTGCATATTATTGTTTATATTAATTGTACACTGTACATATTAAACTTTTTATAATTAATAGAAACCTGTTTTTACAATAGACCTTTAGAATACTAAGGCCCTAAACATGTTAGTTGTATGATACATACAATACAATGTGTTGCTGTAAATTGACTGATCAAGAGCATTCCTAATCTTTGAATACATTTTAAATAGTGTATTACAATAGGTATATTGGTTTAAGTTATCTATATATAATATAATAACTATAAGTTGCTTTGGTATTTTTACAATATGCAACATATTGGTATATATATTTATTTATTAGGGTCATAGCTTTTTTCCCATTCTATTATAAAAAACTGTTTATTTTACATATGTAAAGCAGAACTTCTTTTCAATTGCCTACTATGTAGAAAAAGAATGGGTTGAGCATCCTCTATTCAGTTGCTAAGTGAATATGGTCAGAAAAAGTCTGCAGTTATAAGTTATCTTTTTCTAAAATTCTGATGGGTCTTTGCAATGGGCTTGTAAATATAGCCCTATGAACCTGTACCTCTTATGTTTACTACACAGTTGCTAAAACCCTTATTATAAATTAATTTTGAGAGGATAACCAGCTTAATTAATTTTCTATTTAAAGTCTGCCCTTAGTTGTTATCCATATAATTTATGATGATATAAATAAAGACTACACAGATTACTCAATAATTGTATAATGGTCAGGCAAATATAAAACGATATTTAAAATAATTAAATCATTTATTTAGTTCATGATTTTGTTTTTAAAATGCTTAATTAGCAATGGTGTTATAATTTTAGATTTCAAATTTAAGGCTGGCTTCTGTTTACCTTTTAAATAACGTAGCAGATAAAAAAAATTAAGAAATTATTTATCTATCATTAATGGCATTCCATTTTATACTATTACTGGTATCATGAAATATCTTGTTTTACAGATAGTTATCTAAAATGGAAACATTGTCAGCTGCTGCTCAAGATGATAGTTCAGGAGCCAATCCAAGCAGTGTCAAAAGTGAAGACAGCAGTCCCCAGCATGAGAGTGGGCGAGGCTCCCCTCCTCCTAACTGTGCAATATGCTTAGGCACATGTCGCAACAAATCATTCACTGACTCCTGTTTTCATCAGTTCTGTTTCAAATGTTTGTTAACCTGGAGCAAAGTAAGTTATAAGCACAAATTATTATTGATGCATTAGAGAAATATACAATGTTTTGTTAATCATTTTTGTAGTTTTGATGTTGTCACAAATATAAATGTCTTTAATTGAAGTTATTAGAAATTATCTTAAATAAACAAAGTCTTTGTTGCTAAACTTTGACCATGATGGCTAATCTACATGAGGATCAACCAGCTGTGCATGAGATAAATTAGTGCTCAAGTGTACATGCAAACACACAGAGTGCAACTACTCTGTTCAATTACTCTCAATGTGTATAAGACATGACTGGAGATAGGTGCTGGACTGATGATCACCTGATTGACTTTGTTAGTCAATCAGATGATCAGCCTGTATTGCCTTAACTCAACTAAGAAACCACAACATAAAGTCACTGATCGCTCCTTTGATTCTAACCCATAACATCCAGTTTTTATATCAAGTAAATACTGGCCGTATTACTAGGCCATGGATGCAGTGTTAGAAATGTAATGATTACACTTAATTTGACAAAACTTGGTACATAATTGGAGTAATTTGATTTTTTATTTACTTTTATGTCTTATATATTATAGACTTATAGGTGGTTCTGTATCTATGTCTTATATAAGTTAAACATTTACAATAATTTTTAATATAAGTTCTATTCATTTCTCGAGTAAAATCACTTAAAAATAATATACTTTGAAGAACCTATGTCTTTAAAATTGGTTTTGTTAAGAAAACCCTACCTTACTAATCTAACATATCTATCAAATGGTATAAGAATTTTATAAACAAGAGTCATTGTTACTCTGGAGATTTCCGGTAATACACAAACTGTTATATAAAAAAAAATTAACAATATACATTCTAAGAATATGACAGCAATTTATACATATTACATGACCAAAGAGTTGGGTATTATTTCATATTTCTAAGTTAACAGGCATTATTCATGTTAAAAACACATTTCTCTAAAACTTGTTTCAGATATTGTAATTATCTCTGAGGATTCACTAATTTTCTAATGGATAGATATTTGATGATATGTTTTTATCAAATTTTACTGTTGTTTATGTACAGATATAAATATTGCTATGTTTTATACAAATACTGGATAATCTTACAATAATTTTTGATTTTATCCCTGTATATAGCATATATAAAGGGATAGAATTGTAAGGGAAGTTATTACTTAATTATAAAGGGATAATTGTTATCTTATTATGCTTAAAAAAAAATATTTCTTTCCTGAAACAAGAATAAAATCAGTTGGTTGTTGATGATCAACCTTTATCTTCTAAGGATTTTAGAATTTTGGAAAGATGATGATAATGTGAGCAGCAGATTATTTTCATGTACCTCAAACTGCGTTAGTTCTCCTCTGGCCTGAATAACTGTACTTCCCTCCAGTACTGGCACTAATGAAATTGTAAATTTGTTTATTGCAATTGTAAGTGCCTATTTGATAGTCAAAGAAAACAGGAAACCTGCAAATCTAAAATATACAAATATTTTTAAGATATCTTTGCCAATTTGCACTGCAACTGTGTGATGGAACATAATAGTGATTCAACTCGAACCATGTTTTCACTTGAGTGAATTTATCTAACTTGCTACTCAAGTAAAATAATTGAGTTAGCTTGCACTCGAGTGCTTGACGCACATCAAATCAATCGGTGCATTGAGTAGCCCAGCCGAGTGCTTCCCAGCTATTTAATTTTTGTGCAAATACTGTATGATAGAAGGTTAGAAGATATATGATAGAATTTATAAAATCCCTTATCCACCGATAAGATCTGAATATTTCATGTACATAAGAAATTAATAAGGCGAATGTGCTCAACGCTAAAGGCCTTTTAGACAACAACAGAAACTGCAAATGCCTCCCCAACATTCACAAAACTGATTCATATTTACAACAGATATTTTCATTAATGAAAATTTTTGAATTTAGAATGACCCTTGAGTTAAGAAACATCTAAGTGCTGTGTTTTTTATTAGCTTATAATTTCATAAAAATTCAGTTCTTGTTTTCTTAATTTTATAATTTTTTTAATCCATTTTCAGGTAAAGGCAGAATGTCCACTTTGCAAACAAAACTTTCGTTCCATAATTCATAATGTAAGGTCAAATCATCAGTATGAACAATATGTGGTTGAGCAAAGGCAAGCAGAGGATCCGGTGGAAAGACATACAATTGACATTGATAATCTAACAACTACCCGGAGATTTAGATACAGGTAATGCATATCCTATATATAATATAGGATAATAAAATATGATACTTAATAAATAAACTAATAATTTTTTATACCAAGGTTAGCTTAATGCTCAGTGACTTATTTCTCCCTGGCTCTGTCATATGTACCACCAAGCTAATTAGACCAAAGAAAGAAGTTGTTATGTTATAAAATATTTATATAAATGTTTTTTATTAGTTTATAAAAACCAAATACGTTTTTTACAATTACATAAATTCTGTTGTTCCACTTTAAATTGGAGTTGTAGACCTGGCAGACATTGTCCTCCCAGAAATTTCGATAGCATTGCTACCTATCGAGTTCAAAATCCATCTGAAGCCTCACTCTAACCTACACAGCAAATTTAATTAATGTCTGCCCAGCCGTTTAGGGGAAGATCAGTCATATACACACATACAGAAAAATTATACATGTATATTATACATATAGATAGGAGTAATCTTGATACTTATGATATTGTATATTCTAGAAATATGTGTTGTAAAAAAGTACTATTAAAGTTCAGACTTCAGTGAGCGTAAATACAAAGTTGTATAGGCACAACTAAGGACTGTAGCAACATAGACTTTTCCATTTCTAAATCCATGTCAAAATTGTATCTTGTTAGGCAAGTTACCCTAAATAAATAAAATAAAATGTATGATAATAATGATTGAGCTAAAAACATCAACACAACAGATCCCTTTGATTAGAACCTATGACCACAAGTTTGTAAAGCAAATCGATATACGTTTAAAATTAATAATTAACATCTATTAGAGTGTGTATCATCCATGAAAAAGTATTTTAATTTTTTTTATATCATCATTCTAAACTTGTGGTTTGCACTTTTTTGTCTTTCGTAGTTTGAAATATAAATGATAGCACAATGTTCCTTTATATTTTCAGTATTATCAAATTTGTTTATTAAATATCTGTGACCCATTGACCTTTGGTTTTTATGAGGTAAATACATACTACACTTAGCACATAGAATCATTTATATTAATGCCTCTTAGTTGATTTTACATTCGATAATTGTAATTAATCCCATGTGTATATTAATAAAAAAAGCTGTTGAATTTTAAACTCATAGCATCAATGTATGGGTTGTCTTATACAATGATTGATTTAAATTTTACTAACAGTAAATTGAAATTATTAACATTAGTATAGCTTTTTCTAATATATCAATAATCTGACTAACATTTTAATAATGTTTCTTTATCAATCTAAATTATAATAAGTACAAGTTAACTGAAATAATAATTTGTATAGATTTATATTTGCACATTGTAAAGCAGAGTATATACAATTTATCGGAGTATACATGCATATACATGTACGCAGGACGCTGCGCTTAGCTTGTGTCGCCAAAAACGTCGATAGCAGAAACCCTAAGTTTTGTCACTAGCATAAACTGTTCCATGTGGCTAACATATTTACATTAAAAATATAACATTAACAATGTTTTCTAGGTGATAAGGCACATTTTACATACTTTGCTCTTGCTGCACATAGGCCGAAGCAGATGTCTATTTCTAGCCAGTTCTTTCTCTTCATAATCATAAATGTGATCCTCTTCAATATCGAAAGCTGATAACACACAACTTGTCGAATATTGTAGGTTTGGCTAAGGCTTCAATTTGCATCATATAAACCATCCAATTGTTTGCCAACATTTCCAGCAAAGTACATAAATATTGATTTTGCTGTAATTTAAGGTAATATAAGCCAAATAATGGCTGCAGTTATTTGCTGCTCGCTACACTTCTGAAGCTGCGCTCATCCAGACAAGTACCACCGCCCTACACAAACTTGGCATAAAATAAAGTATGCATGACTTTTTGGGTTGCTGTATAGGCCATTCCTATTCCCTTCCCTCTCCTAATCCTAAATATGTTCCCGACCCATCCTACCCAATAAACCTTTTCTATCCGATTTCCAAGGCTGATGACGCACACCGTACTCTCCTAACATATGTTGTGTGTCCATGGGCAAAGGGATCGCTTAACATCAGGTGAACAGTCTGCTCGTTAGTCATCATTTCCATAAATCGCTACGGTCCATGTATTTCAAAGTCAAAATTTTATATTCCGATTTAGGCTTTTTTAACCTCTTACGGACGTCAAAAACTACCACCAGTTCGGAAACTAGACCAGCGCTATTGTCATGACACCCTTAAAGCCGTTTCACGTCAAAAATTGCGTAGTTGGTAATGGGTGGCACGTGGATTGCAGGACGACGCTGACGCTGCCGCGGCGCGAGTCGGTGGCGATCCAGCAGCTGCTGCTGCACTACCCGATGGTGGCGGACGTGCTGCCGACCGCGCGCGCGCCGCCTCGCCGCCGCTCGCCCGCCTCCTTCCGCCGCACCGTGTACCGCCACAACCTGTGGGCGCGGCCCCTGCCCGACTTCACGGGCCGCTTCAGGATATGCTCGCCCATGTTCTTCAGGTGAGCAATGTCCGGCTGTGATGACCAATAACTGCCTCCGTGGCCTCGTGGTATAGGGCCGTGCTTTACAAACCGGAGGTCGTGGGGGACAATGCCTTTGTGTTGTTGTATCTTAGTTAGGTTAGGGCAATGCGGGCTGATCACCCGATTGTCTGAAAATGCGTCGGATGCGCATGTAAAAGTCGGTCCTGCGCCTGATCTCTTTCCGTCGTGTCGGATATCCGTCCCATCGGGCTACACTTACATATCTCTGAGTAGATTGGCCGCCATGGCCGAACATCTGCCATGGCGGCTGTGAGGACCAGATTCACCTAATATCGAATTATCAAAAATTATTGCTTCTCAAAATACCTTTTTAAAATTAACCATGGGCCTCTTTTATCACTCAGAATATGCTCTCTAAGATTTCTATCAATTTATCAAAAATAAATTGTCCAATATAATAAAACAATCACTTATAAATAACCTCAACCGTTTTGAATGCAAAAGATTTATAAACAAACTACATATAACAATTAATGACAAATATTTAACAGCTTGGTTTTTAGACTATTCTATTTATTTTTAAAAACTTTTATTTGACTTGCATGTTTCATCTTTCTGACATGATTGAGCTAAAATTTGGTGCACTTGCGTTTCTTTGGTGACAATGCAGTGGACCACCATCAGATCAGCCCCAACATTATTGGAAAAAATAACAATTTTGTTGTCAACAACATCTGAGAAGTCGCATGTGCGTCGTCAGCATGGGATATTGGATAGAACAGTTTTATTTCGTAGGATGGGTGGGGAACATATTAAGGATTAGGAGGGGAAAGGATAGAGAAAAGAACAGGGTATAAATGGTCATTGGGCTACCCAAAAAGTCATGCATACCTTATATTATGCCGGCTTTGTGTAGGGCGGTGGTACTTCCCTGCTCGTGCGTGGCCTTAGAAGTACAGGAAGAGCTTTAAAAGGTTTTATGGTCCACCGCCTAAAAATGGCGTCATATGATGCCTCTACGTGACGGTCACTAAGACAAGTCTTCTTTGGTACTTTTCCACAGCAACATAAAAACCTTATTTTATTAGGTAGGGCATTACCTTGTTTTTAAATTAAGTATTAATCATTAATTTTGTTCTTATGGTTATTCCTTATTTGAAGGAGATTATATGTTCATGGTAGCCATATTCCTGTCTTAATCAAGCTGATAATTTAATTAAAAATAATCCATTTTGTCTGGAGTGAATTACAGTATAATTCGTTGGTATTCCTGCTATATATTGTTGATCAATGATATAACAAAATAATTATCAGTTTTAAAATAGATTATACAAATTAGTTATTTGTCTGTAAATAACATTGATACATATTTCCTTTTCTACGTTGAAGGTACAACGATTCACAAATGCACCGATTAGTTCCGTGGCTCAATAGGGAGCTGCACTACTTGTTGAACGAAAACGTCGGTCATGTGGCTTACGTCATCTCGAGGATCTTGGAGTTGCTGCCGCAGCACCCCATATCCTCAACCGAGTTCAGAGAAGCGATGCAACGCTACTTCGGCGAACGCACCGAGCATTTCCTGCACGAGCTGTACTGCTTCGCCTCCACGCCCTACGACCTCACCGGCTACGACCGAAACGTGCAGTACACCACCGACTCGCGCATCTCGACCATAATCAACGAGGTGATCTCGAGCTCCGAGTCGGAGGCGAGCGTCGACTCGGACATCGTGATGGTGTCCAGCTCGGAGGCCGCGGAGCCGCCGCCGGGGCCTTCGCGCGTGCCGGCGCCCGTCTACCCGCAGAACTACATCGCGGAGCCTCCCTCCGACAACGTGATCCCCATCGAGACTCTCTCCGGGCAGTCGGACACCGACGACGACTCGTCCGAGGTGATAGTGGTGGGCTACATAAAGCCGCCGCAGGACCGCACCCCCGAGGTGGTCGACCTGCTCGGCTCGGACAGCGACGTGATCGTGCAGGAGGGCGCGGCGGAGGCGGCGGGCCCCGCGCCCCGCGAGGCCGGCGCGCTCGTCAAGCTCAGCCTCAAGCGGCACAGGGCGCGCGGGGCCAGCGACAGCGAGGTCAGCTTGTCCGCCGCGTCCGCTACGGAGGCTGCTTTCGACTCATCCGCCTAAAATTCAACGATAAATCGTGAGTACAGCCCTCGCTAATCTTCATTGTCGCTCTTAGCACTGGCGTTTTATGTATAAGGAGTAGAACTAAAGGAGTGCCCTGTCTGCTGTCTAAAAATTTGGCGAAAATTATGCAAATATACTAGTCTGTTCATGTGATTCAGAAATGCATCTATGTACACTCCATAATAGTTTCTCATAATGGCAATGCACTCAACATAACAAAAACGAATTTCTTGTCTGATTCAATTTAAAAGAATGAGTGGGGTAAATTAATTTGGTGTGATCATTTATTCTTTAATGTTTAATTTTTTTAATGTTCATTATCTGTGTTGAAATTGATTGAATGTAAAGTAATCTAACCTTCTTTAACCGTATCATTTTTTTTATTTGATTTCGCTTTAAACACTTGTAGAGATTAAATCGAAATCAAACACGAATTGTAGTATTTTCCTTTTAACCAACTTAGGTAAATCTAATAAATAAACAATCTTTTAAATAGTTTATACACAGTACTTATAACTAATCTCCACATATTGAATCTAAGCGGCCTAAACGTTATACATAGAAACTTATTTGTGGAGATTAATTTAAACATGTTGCTTACTTCATGTGATCAATTGTTTTAGTTAAGATATTTTTATTTTGTTGCAACGTCTGTAATCTTCCTTAAAGATAAATTAAATAATAAATAAGTCGTAGTCAAATAAAAACAAGTTTGTTATAAATGTTTGTTTTGGATAAGAATTAATCCAAAACTTCCACACCTTAGGTTGTTCGAATTTGTCCGTTGTCGGTTTCTCTTCGACTTTTGGCGCCGCAGGAGTCTTGGTTTCGAGAGAGGAGGCTTTGACCTCTTCCGTTGGCTTGACGATGGTGGCGGTGGCGTCCTTTGACAGTTCCACGGGCGCCGGCGCTATGGTCATCGTGGCTGAAGATTTCAGGCATGGCTCGGGCTGAAAATTTAGATTTGGATTATTAATCATGTGAGTTCCAAATACTAATGGTAGTTCAAAAACATAGGACAGTTTGTGTCTTTGAAATAATACATCTGAAGCTGATTTCACGTGTTTTTATCTGTAAATATAATACACAGTCTGTCATGAGTAAGATTATTATAAAATAAAAAGCATGGATCCAGAAAAAAATACATTCTATTAAATTCACGTTGTCTGAGTAAATAAATAAGACATATTTATAAGTGAATATAATGTGATTACTAAAGAGCTTACTAACTACATACAGTTGATGATCATGATACATAGAATGATCGAATTGACCGAAGTATTTAAAATAAGAATTTTTTTTTAACTAACACGTAACGACAAAACAACGTTAAAAGGTAAAACGAAATATTATTGGAATTAATAGTATAGAATAATTATTTTGACACAAAATTACAAAAAACCG
>DWHK01001350.1:0-11314 GCA_018247855.1 Graphium androcles
CCAATCCGCACTGGGGCCGCGTGGTGGACTATGCCCTATACCTTCAATCTAGAGGAGGCCTTTGCCCAGCAGTGGGATAATTTGAAAATAGGCTGTTACATTACATTACATTACATTACATTACAATATTTATGTACAATGAAAAATAAATAAGAAAAATGGTAAAACATGAAGAAACATTGAAACACCGTTAACAACAATCGTAACCTCATTTTAACAAATACACGTATTACTATCATAATTATTAAATATTACTGTAACTATGTTTTAAAATGGCAACACTGGTACACCTAACAGCTTTTTGCCATCGGGCTAATGGATAGGCAGTGTGGTAGTGTTGTGTTAATACGGAAAACGAACATTTCTTGCTGCAATTTAATCAAAGCAAGAACAGTCGCAGTAGTGATGTATTCTTGCGACGGGACATATGTGCGTCGCAACATTTCTCTAATGCCGCAACGCGCTGGAGTCAGTCACATAAAAAATAATAAGCTTGATTATCGTGGGCGCATTCTACATTATGTGCATAAAGTACAATCTCGATCTACGGGAAGCTTTCACGTGACCATTAGGGAGCCGTACGTGAGATTTTTTTCTTGGACCCGCGCGCTTACGGCTCCAGGCCATACAACATTGGACCAATAGTTTAAAAGTATTCTATAGTTAGAGCGCTTAAGGCTACAAACCTTATAGTACACATATAATATAGAGTGATATCGTCTGTAGTACCTTAAAGCAGTGGGGAGTAGTCTTAGAGTAAACATTTGTAACCATGTATTTAATTATTAAATCGTTGCAGTTATGTTTCTTTTTTTTACTACACTATTAGACTTTATTAGACTAGACTATTAGACTTATATGATAATCGGATAGAGTAGTATTTCAATAGTTTTATCTGGGCGATTATCAGCTGTAGATCTTAGTATATTGGACCAATAGTTTAAAGGCGCTATAGTAGATGAGCCGTAGTAATCCGGTGAATTAATCAAGACGGTGTTAGACTGTCAAATTTGTCGGATTATAAAATACTACAACATATCCTGTGTAGTCCAGAACTTTTTGATACAGAACAGGTAAGCTGACGAATTTTAATTTCAAAAACCCAAAAACATAAGATAGAGTATTGAGTAAATTGAACAATACAGTATAATGGTAGTAAGATTGTTACAGAATTTACGTCATTATTTCGCAATATCGTGCAAAATCAGTGGTATAGCGAACTAGTTTCGACCTGTCTGAACACGCATTCCGAAGATTTGCCGAAAATAATTTGTTCGAGAACAAGTGATATCCATGTCAGATTAAAGGAAGGTCCAAACTACCAGGGGTCAACTGTGTGTTTTGACAACAGTAATTGAGTAGATACAAAAGAGCTGATTTAACGATGCTATGTTAAGATTTTTTTTTAAAAGCAATCGGTACATTTGTAGATCCAATATATTCAGTTGACGACAGATCATTCTGAGAGTCGTATTTGCACTTTGCATTTTTTTCTTATTTTAAGAATGGGTTGTTACTTTGGTTTTTTATGCACAAGGAACCAAAGTAGCACCTAACCTGATCTATTAAATTATCACTGTCCTTCGACTGTAACGACTTGGTTTTTTTTATAACTAATGTCTTTGTTCTAGGATGGAAAGGATAATGTTTGTATACATGTTTAAACGAGTATATATAGAAGTACACGGCTTATACATATGTATGTAGACATATACGAGTGTTTATAGAAATACACAGCTTTTAAGCTTCAAAATCGGCACGGTACAATGCTGACTTTTATTGAAGATTTAGACGTTCAGCGTCGGCGCAGTAAAGTGTTTTATGATCACTTGGTGCCTACGGATTGTTTGGTGCTTCGCTTTTCGAAGGCAACACCGATTCTCGGGACCTCTTTGTCCTGCGAAGTGCTAAAACGTAGCGTTGCCATGTTCAAATCGCATTTTCCGGCTTTATTTGCGATGAATTGCAAAATGCGGAAAGCTATTGAGATTTGAGAAGAAAGCTGGTTGTTGAATGTGTGAAATGTATTTTATTCAGGGCATTTTTAAACAACCTTGGTATAATGAGTCATATTCATAGTTTAAGTAAGTGCGGAAAAATATTTATTTTCCTGTTATTTTTTTATTCACCTTAAACGCTGAAGTTGTAAAACAAATAATTTATGTCACATAATTGTTTTTATGTAACATAATTTACTTGTTTTACTATTGCTTAAAACACTACTTGAATATTTCTCTCCTTTTGTTGAATATTGACATGACACTTAATATTGACATAATAGAAAACTTCTCGGAAATTTTCACATTTCAATGAATAGCTAGACCGGTCGGAGTATAGGCCGCTTATGTCACTTCATATGAGGATAAATTATGGTGTATGGTCAGTGAATCATTGGGTCATTCTCTGCCGCAGATTTGTGTTAAGCAAACGAACAGACTAAATGGGAGACGCGCGAAAGGTTTGTGTACCGCCACATTATTTGTGTTACCGTATCATTATTTTCTACTCTGCTACCATTGTTTGCGATCACAGTTTTAATATCGGACGCATTGTTGTGAACAATGTTTTTACCACGAAAACTGTTTTGTTCGAGTTGCGTTGAGCGCTATTGGGATTTCCCAGTTGTAGCGGTGTGTACCTGACATGCTTATATCGGAGTTTTTTCTTCCAATTATCTATGGACACGGATATCAAATGATAAGATGCAGTCTATGGTACATTATTGCTTGGTAATTAATGGGTGCTTTCGTAAATTAATATTGGACAGGACAAAATTAAAATAATTACAGTTAAGTCAAAGTCATATATAGAAGTGATAAATTCACTGTTGCGAATTATTACCACCGTTTGGAAAAGTAGGCAATGATTTGGGAAGAACCGGCACAGAACGAGCGGGATACACAATTTATTTTGCAATAGTTTTAACAATACTGTGTCTTAAAATTTTCTAAAAAAAAAACCTGGAGCAAACAGTTGATTGTCGGGAGTAGAAGATTGTAGTATGTTTTCTGTATTGAGACAAATCCTATTCGCAGCATCCTTAGTGGACGAGCAATTGTGTGAATCTTATTGGGCAACATGCACTATCGGTGTCGGGTTTCGGCGCGGCATTGCTTTCAGCGAAAAATCCCTTTGATCGTCCGCCGACGATCGAATGTTGTTCATTCCCACACGATTCGCTCGTGGTCTACATCGGATTCCTTCTTTATATGCATTGTACACTACCAAAAACGTTTGTGCCGACGCATTAGATGTGTGCGTCAAGACATTATTGATATTTTCTTAGAATTAGAATATTAAATCTTTTCACGAATTTCGCGTAAAGTAATAATTTATTTGAAGATAATGTAATAAGCAGTTATTCATTTGACATAACGATTATATACAAACGAATATCGACTATATTTATGTATCAAGTAAAACACAATGTTTGAAATCATTTTACCGTAATTGTCAATTTAGTTTATTTTTGAGTACCCGCATTTTTTATAATGGGATTGTTTACATCAGTCACTAGTCTTAGCTGGTATATTTACGAAAAGAAAAGAAACAACAACAGAATCACACACCGGTTAAAAAGACATCCATGAACAAGGCATTGACGTAGCTCCTTCGGGCAAGTCCATATTCATACGACAAAATAATCCCGATATCGAAAACTTCGTGAGACGGGCTATGATCGATATTACACTGAATAACTATCGATACAACAACACTGGGTGCACTCGCGGCGGTAACGGAAAGCACTGGGATACTTTTAAATTTTTCGAAAAAGGAATAACTAGTGATGGGACATTCGCACTCGAGTGCGTGTGCCGGCGGCGTGCGTCGAGGAGGCAGTGCGAGACCGGCGCGCGGGCACTCTCCGATCGTTGAATGAACGCCGAAATGCCGCGCCGCACATGAAATACCCGGTCGGATAGTATGCGAAAACCTTTACCCGCCCGCTGGAACGCGCACGGCGACCCTCTTGGAGTGGCCCTTCGAACTTTTTTAATTATGTCTTCGAACTTCAAAACCGTTCGAAATTCGAAATATCTAATCGAACAATTACATAGCCTTTTATAAATGCATTATATACGATAACATTTATGAACAGTCTATTTTGTGACTGGCCACTATTGTCTGTATTTAAAAAAGAAAGTTATTTTTTTAAAGATATAATTTTTCATCGTAAATCTGAATAGACGAAACGAAGAAACAAGTCGTCTAACGGCTCCGCGCCATTCGCTTTCTACGTCTTGTTCAAGTGAACAATTATTCGGTTAGAGTTCGGCGCTGAATCATCGATGAGTCTATCCTAAAGCGACTTACTTTATCGGACGTTGGTCGCCGCGTCAGTACGACGCGTGTAATATTTAGCTATTAGAGCAATCGGGGATTATCGGAGATAATGGTAGTTTAGGAATGATACAATGATTATTAGTTTTGCATAATATTATGTAAACGCACACATGCAAAAGATATAGATAACATATAGATACGGATATTAAAGATATGTGAGTGTTTATAGTCCCAGTCCAACCCTTAGTAGCCTAGTTATATAAGCATTCACGCGTCCAACGAAGATGGCTGTATAGCAACATTTCCGTTGCCGTCTCATTTTATTGCCAAAGAGAAAACAAAGCGCAAACGTTCGAACTTCAAATGTTACTTTCCATTTGTTTTTTACGGTTCGAGTTTGTCGTCGTGAACAAACTGCGTGGACAGGACGCGAAATGAAAACAAGGACTAAACACTCAAGCAAACTATGCATATTAAAAAAAGCTCTAGAGAGACACTCCGTTGCAATCACCTATGCTACAAGACAGCCAATTGTACTACCAACACAGTGTGAAAAAATCTCACGTAGCTATTTGTATACTGGAGGTGGAAACGGATATACGTTAGCGATGTATTTAGTCTGTGACTCGTATTCCTATAAACATTCGAGCACCTCCAGTAATATTTACATTGACACGTTTTTTGTCTCGTTAACAAGGCAATGCCATTGTACTCGGCCGATTATTGATAGTGTAAATAGGAATCATTACGCACACGACTAGTATGAGACGAAGAAAAGCGTTGCATTTTTTTTTGAACACGACGCATGATAAAAAAAAGTAGGCCAACCTCGGATCGATGCGTATTTTAGAAACGGGATTTATTTTAACTAATCGAATAAACGTTGCACCTGTTTTGTTGTTTACAACATTAAAGAGTGTTTTTTCTTTTAACATATCCTCCATTAAATACGAAGGTCTTTATTACGAATGTATTTATTTGATGCAAAGAGAATTTCTATAAATGATGTACAGTTGGCAATAGCCACGTACCAAATCGATTAATAATGAGTCTGCGGTGTGTTTTTTGTGGCGGCACAAATGAAGGAGATTCCCAACGTCTCTTGTGACATGATGACACAGCTTTCGTCAATTAGTTTCCGTTTTTTACGTGAAAATCGCTTCGTAATTAGTTTAAGTAGTAGCTTTTCCGGTCGATTGTTCCTTTGGAATTAATCTCGAACTTCTGCCGTGCACTGAATTTTGATGGGCGTTCGGTTAGGGTGAATGCGAGTTTAATTGCCCTTAATTTTTTTGACCGAGCGAGCGAAGCGAGTAAGGTCTACAATTACAGATGGTTCGTGAACGCATTTTTTGTTTGTATGTATGTATATGTAACGCAATAACTCTCGAACCAGTGTTCCAATTCAAATAAAATTTAGAATATATGTAGCTAATATTAGTATAATTTTTAAGTTGGGCATCAGAACCAACTCAGAACAAGATAATCGCGAGGTCCAAGTTCGCGGCGAACTACTGGTAGTCTTGAATTTTTATCTCTATAACGTATGAAAGTATAAATGGATTGTTTTGTTGATTCTAAGTTAATAAACAATGTTATTATTAGAGTATAATGGCTTTAGTAAAAGATTTATTTAATATTTTCTTAAAACAAAATTTTCAGTATTAACATCATAAGGCAAAATTTTATTGCATTGACGTTTTTATTAATTAAAAATATATTTTTATTTAATTTCCAATGGTCTTATGAATTTTTACATTATCTACTAGATTCATAATTGAAAAAATGAAATCCGAATCTTCCATCTATGATTTCAGTTTCACGTATACTGGAAGCGATTACTCACTACAGTCAGTTAGCTGGTACCTTCATGTGGAAAATTGTTTTCCGCTCGCCTCACGGGCTGACTCACGGATTTTCCAAATTTTCAGAAAGCGGAAAGCCTATAAGAGCGGGTGTCGGGTTGTTTCATGATTAGTCACGCGGCAGTCAGGAGATTCGTTTAGCTTTTCGTCATTGAATAATTTTTCTTATGTAGGAAAAATGGGATATAGAATTGGAATACTCGTCATATGTAATTTAGAAACACATGTTAACAACTTTTTAATAAAACAAAAAGATTAAGCTCATTAAGTTTCGAAATGGATTTTTTTTATTTGTTTCTGTTAATTATAACAAAATAAACTGGATAATTTGAAATATTATTGTTTAAAATTAATTGTTTAAAGTTTTTGTAGTAATGTTGTTTGTTTTTTCACCAGAGGTCATAGGTTTGCTTCTGGGAAAAGTTCTTGCGTGAAATTATACTTGTAAATGACTGTTTCGGTTCCAGTTGATTGACAATTTTATGTAATTAATATGTTAAACGACAATGACCTAAAATGCTACTTTTTTATCATTTATAATCTTATGGCTAGTATTCTTATTTTGAAGCATATTTTTTGTTGTCTGTAATATGCCATGCGAAAAATGGCGCATTAATTGTTTCGCACGCAATATTGGAAGGTGTTCACAAACACTACTTAAGGGGCTAATTTAAGTTTACCGTAAACTCAAGGCGAGCTTCCGCGACCGCCCCGGTGTTGCCAATATGCAAAATAGCATTGTTTGCGAGCCGCAATATAAATCACACCTGAGCCGTGCGTACAATTCTAAAGCTTTTGCTCATTCTTCATGAATACCCTTAACCCCGTTTCACGCCACAGAGTAAAATACACGATACATTACAGCTCCTTAACTAACGGCCGGTAGAGCGTGATGGGAGAACTTTTTTAGACTTCGCTCTTAAATTTTCCGAAACGGTGTAATGTGTTTTTGCGTGTGTTATCTATGCGGTCCCGTGTCGAGATTATAATTTACACAGCTTGTCTTTAATTGTAGTTTGTTTGTTTATCAAAATGTGCGCATCTTTATAATTTAATTTATGTGTTTCACTGGTTTAATTTCTGCCAAAATGTGCATTTTAAAAAAGAGTACTAAATATATATTTTGGTAAAGGATTTGAACAAGTAATATCAAAATTATTATTTTTTATCTTTTTAGATAATTGCTAGATAAGTGATTAATACATGAACGGATTTATGTCATCAAGATATCTTCATGATTAATTAATAAACAATCATTCATTGTTACTAACTTATCAGGTATTTCTTATCAATAAACATAATTGAATTGCCTAAATCATAGATACGGAATATTTGCCAAGTGAAAAAAATGTTAAATACATTTTTATTACATACCATATCTAGTTGACATAGTTCTATGTCCCTTTCTGCAAGCATTGCACAGCGTACAACAATCAGACATATTTAGAAATTAAAAAATATCACAGATAAAAATCTTTGGTGTCAGGCGCAGTTCACTTTCACAATACAGTTTATCACTGGCACATAGAAAAACGTTTTTAAAAATGTATCCTTATGTCATATAAAATAAATAATAATACAAGGTCACAGTTCCATTTATCACAATATGGCCGAAACGTCAATTTTGCCGCGCGAAATGTGACAGCTAATAAAATGGCGAACGCGCGGTCGCGTTCTGTCGGATGCGTGCAGCGGCGTCACGTTTAATGTGTGCCCTGGACGGATTTCCACGCTTTTATGTGGCCGGCCGCCGTGATAAAGGGTGCAAAAAACCGTATGTTCGCCAGAGGGCCCGCCAATACGTCACGGGTGCTAGGTCGCGCGCGCAAGCACGCAAGCCCGCCACGCTTTACGTAATCCACCGTCCAAATAAACAGCTGCATGTGTCGAAGCCGGATCCTTAAGGTGTGTGAAAATTTTTCTTATAACGTATAACCATGTCAGTAGAATAGTTTGCTTTAAGCATTTTGTAACGCACTCACTTGTATCACGATATAAAAAAATATTCGTTACATCTCCCCTCTGTAAAGTATCGAAATGCGAGTCTTGCATGAATATTTAATGTAAAATTATTAATTAATCCTTAAACTAATCAAATATATTTAAATCCCCATTTATTAAACTACGGTATTCGTGTCGGAGCAAGTCGATACAAATATTCAGACATTCTTTTTTTTTAAGAAAGGCCAAAATACCATAGCTGGTTATTTTATTAATTAAGCGTATATTTTATAAACATTTCGCACCGTTTAGAAATGTAAAAAGATAATTTTATTTATTGGTATAATTTCATTTAAATGTGTATACAAATCCGTGTCCTAATTAGGTTAGTAAGTACAGAAGATAAGGTAGGATATTGTGACGGCTTTTGTTTTGGTTATTTTTTTAAAAGCGTAATGAATCAACCGTTCGTAATTCGCGCTCGTTAATTTTAAAAACGGAATGTGCAATTCGTTTCCAACTGAATTATTTACTTAATATTATTTATTACATTGAGGTATCGCATTTTGTTTTAAATAGTTTTTATTTAATAGTCATGTTAGTTACATATTTTTTTAGTCAACACAGAGTTTAACAATTCTTTACGTTTAAACTCATCTGTTAGATGGTAATTGCCTCTTTTTTCTTTATGATAATCAAATTTTAAAATTCTCGGCATTTCTTATCTTAGAATTAACTATATAAATTTTATAACACATAAAAACCTATTAGGTGTGTTACAACCAGACCATTTGCTTACAAGTATTTTCGTAATACACAGAAATGTCTGACATGTGTGTATTTTATACAAAAAATCACTTTTGCCAGATCTGCTGGGTAACCTTGCGGCGCGCTTCCTTGGTTTTGTTTAACCTTAACTTTATTAATAATATTCAATTTGATCGTTTTGACGTTGCCTGTATCTGATTTAGTGTTCAGGCGGGGCGCGGTGGAACAGCGATTTCAGGAGAGGGTGTTGCTTATCCCGCCTCTGCTGTGGAACGGAAATAGTCCCTCTGGATTGGTCGCCCGCATCATTCCCTTCGCCTATTAAAAAGGGGCGTTCGAAATTTGAATTTCGCGTTGGAGCAGCAGCCATCTGCATCACTCATTACCCCCTCCGTTGGCGGGAAGAGTGGGAACAGCCGAAAATAATTATCTAGGACGAATATCCTAGTCCGCCATTGCTGATACGTTCCAGTGTACGCTACGCTTACACCGACCGTCATTGGTTGTTGCCACCCTACAAATAAATCTCAGGTTTGACATTATAACACATATTTAATTAGCTGAGTTAATTAATTTCATACTCGGTTTTCCCTCCGCCGCATAAACTTAAAATAATTTATTTTCCCTAAAACCGTACCAGAGTGCGATTTGTTGCAATGTCGAGTAATATTTCGAAAATAGAACAATTAAAACAGGTTTTACGTAAGATGTATTATTATTAATGTTTTCATAAAATTTTCCGCAACCAGTATACGTACGAGTGGCGGATAAACGGAATTTAGTTATTTTGCTCTATTTTTCCACACGCATTGGTCGTTATTAGAAACTTATTCATAGTAAATGCGTGACGTCTATTACTTCTAATGAATAACGGTTCTAATAATAAATTGTGCAACAAGCAATGAGAGATCAATTAAAAATAAACTTATTTGTTGTGACTCCCTTACTATTAAGAACATAAAATTTGAGACTTATTTTAGGGCTATGAATACGTCCCTCTAACATTAAATTTTAGTATCCAAGACATTCATCTACGTATTGCAAATATCATAAAAACATACGGTATTTATACAAAAAAAATCAATAAATTAAAAACTTAGAACATTTTTATTAAAATCCGTGTATCAATCACTTTTTTCAATAATAGATAAGGATTTTTTTATGAGAAATGTATTATATGATCGTCAATATAAATTACCGTTAAGCGCGTAAGTTATTTTGTGTAAAGGGCGATTTACACCAAAGGAACAAAGAGCTAGAGCTAGAACAAAAGTATTCTTTCTTGGTATATTATATATATTTCTTTCTTCATTCATATCTATCAAACGAATACAGAACAACTAAAGAAGGCTCTACGTCTGTTTACACTAAAAGAATTTGAAAGAGTGGGAATAGATGAGCATTCGCTCGTCTAATGTAAATCGACCTTAAGACGCTTCGCATTGTTTCCACCTTAACTGTGGATGTAATGACAATAAGACGTAATTAATTACTAATAAGAGTATATGTCACACCGTATCGTATCAGAATTTTTCTATAGAATCTATAGATTAAGAATATTTCAATGCAACATTTACATTAACATAAATTTAGTCAGGGCTTAATAAATCATCCCTTAAACGAGTTATTTTTTAATTATTGTCGATTTTTAATTTTTCCATTACTTTCAACTGATTTTTATAAAATTTTATGCTTTTATGATAGTTTTACAATAAAGCCAATGAATATAGGTAATATAGCATTGTAATTAGATTTTTTAGGAAATTATTGACATTATATTTTAAAATGTTACTTTACAATAGAAATATTTTTATGCATATTTTTTTTTGCAAATCTGACAAAACTTAATTCGCCACGGTGTGACACGGATCATTGAGCTGCCGTGTAATAAAAAGGGGGCCTTTCTTGTGGTTTTCTCAATTAGTATGGGAAATATAGATGAAATAAGAACTAGGGATTTAGTACATCCTGATTTGATTCGTTTCAGAGAATCGGCTCATGGCCCGGTGAAAAACCCTGGCTCATTGTTTATGCAAATGCTCGTAATGATGCGGCTATTCGTCATATTTGATTTGCTCTATGCATCTATGACGTTTGCGTTTCAACTTAGAGTTCAGTATTAACTACAATGTAGTATTATTGTGAACCCATATTAGATCGGGGTCAATATACACCCCTATGTACAAAAGTCAGCATATAATAATGCATAACATTTTGATTCGCCGGATGGCCATCCCTACCCTCTTCTTTTCACATTTCTTTCCCCCCCAAATCCCTAATATGTTCCTGGTCCATCCAACCCAAAAAAGCTATTATATCGAAATTCTCTGGCTGGCAGTGCATACGTAACTCCTCGGTTGTGTGTGTCCATGGGCAATAGGATCACTTAAAATCAGATGAGCCGTCTGCTTGCTTGCCGCTATTTATATATATACATATATCAGTTATCACTGTTC
>DWHK01001351.1:0-11313 GCA_018247855.1 Graphium androcles
AGTTATAGCTATAATTACATTTTTTTCTTTTTTCAAAGATTATATTATATCACTAGTCTTTAATATTGCATATAGAAATATTTAACCATGCACAGAAAATTGATGGCAAACGAAGTAACGGTTGAACTGATGATAACCGAAGAGTTGCTGGTGAAGAGGGCGAGAATATATTTAGGGTAGAAGAAGGGAAGAAGTGGAAAGAGAGCGAGAAGGAGAGAAAAAGAGAAGACAGTAGAGCAAGCCAATAAGTCCAGCAAGAGTTGTAAGTAAATTCTTATGCTCTACCACTGTGATTATAAAAATATAAAATTCATACTGCTTTCTTAGGTCTCAAAATTGACAAATGATTTATTAAAAAATTTGTATAAGACACTGTGACAATTGTAAGAAACGTATTGATAGATTTTTTCAAATAGAAAAACTGAAAAACGTCGTTTATTATTATCGTTAGAAAAGTTGCAATAGAAATTTATCTTCACATAAAAGTGCGCTTTTCCATGTGCAGAAAACACGTCCGACACCATTGACAGATGTTGCTCGAATGTACGCCGCGTGACGTAGTGGTTCGCGCAACGGGCCGCCTAATAAATAATAATAGCGCGAGTTAGGACCACCTAGAGTTTGCGCGGAAGCTCTCTTGTTTACGGCTACCCGCACCTACGCCGTACGTTTTACTCAGCAAATTGTTCATTTTACACCGGTGTCTTATAACCGCTTAATGAAGGGGTGACTCGCTCGGTTTGCGCATATTTACGCTGCCAACGAGCGAGAAAACGCCTTTTAAAACATAGTTACCTGTCTAGTTAATTGTAGGAAAATCTAGTTAAATAACTTGTATGCATTTCGTCAAAACTTGGATGAAAAACCTTTTTCTTTTCATTTTATATTTTACTAGCGGCCCGTCCCGGCTCGCAAGGGTGTAAATAAGATTTTTTTTTATATTTATATAGCCTATGTTACTCAGGGTGAATGTAGCTTTCCAATGGTGAAAGAATTTTTGAAATCGGCACAGTAGTTTTTAACTTTATTTATTACAAACATACACACACACAAAAATACAAATCTATCCTCTTTGTAATAGTAGTGTAGATAAGATAGTATATCTTTTATTTTTATTTGCTTTTAATAATTCCTATGCTTGAGGTATAACTTTACAATCCGCCATTGGTTTAAAACTTGAATTATACGCGATTTTGATGTTTAATCGTTCGGAATAGGTCGCATAAATCTGCGGATTTTGTTTATGATAGATGTTTCGCACCAGCGATGTTGTTCTAAAATTTATTAGATTCGTGGTTTCAACTATGCATTTACACGGCACTATTTATAAGTAAAATTATTCATTAATAAAATTATTAAAAACGTAAAGGTTTCTCCATGTTTAATTAACGAAGTAAAATATTTTAAATTTGCAAGGTTACTAAACGTTTTTGCTTTCGGTCTTATTACGGTCTTTTTACTACTATCGAAAACTAATGTATACGAAAAAGGTATACTTTTTGATAACATGTCAAAAAATAACTAAGATATTATTATTTTTTGACATGTTATCAAACATTATTCGACTGATCATCATCCATAGTTATAAAAGGCGTGCTCTTAAAACTATCGTTTATTCTAAAAATACGGTCGGCAATTTTTAAATTGTAACAGATTAAAAAGAAAAAAAAACGTGCGAGCTGCGCACACATAAACTTCGAACTTTGGCACACTCTCCTATAAATCAAGGGGCGTTATACGCCATGTTTCACGTGGTCTATCTGTCTCTATCGCTCCCGTTTATTTGTTATATCTGGAGCTCTGTCCACCGCCGAGCGGCACGAGGGGGGAGGGAGGGGGCAGCTGTCTTCTCGTGACGTATTACTCGAGTGGCGCTCGGTAGGGCCGATACGTTTGCGCTGTGGCATTAAACATTCCCTTTTACTAACTCCATAGAGTGAAAAACATAACACAATCGAAAAGCAATGAAGCTAGCATTATACCTATAGCAGATCGGAAGCGGCTAATGATGCGCCTGATATGAATATCGATATGTTTGTGGCTAATTAATTATCCGCGAGCTACAGCCGTAATGTATGCCGGGTCTCCCGTTCAATGCAAATCGCAAGTTCGATTCTAGAATATACAATGCGATCGCGGGTTTACGAGACCACCCGTGCACATCATCGACACCTCAAGCAAAGTTACAAATTCACTTTTCTTTGGTACCCGTCTTTCAAAAAGACTTGTTAATGAAATTTACATTAATTTCTTCAGTTTAATGGTTCTATTCTTCATAACTAGTGATGTAATTTCTTAGATTTAAATATATAAAATGATTTCTAAGCCTTGGCGTTAAAGATCAAACTTGCACTTCGGCTACATCCCTCTTAATACATCATGAAATGTAAAATCATTATCACACCTCAACATTAGTGCTGCGCTGTCTAGTCGTTTGTATGAGCCGAATGATGGCCGACGCGTGATCGGACTGCTAATTAAGCAAACCGTCGATCAATGTTGAAATTAACGAATTCGCGTCGCATTTACACCATGTCATAACTGATACAATCGTCGCATTAAATTTTGATAGCGTACACAAATTTACACAAATATTTAATACTTGGCTCTGAGAATCTTGTCGATGAATTTATCGATATTTTAATTTCTACCGATAACATCGTTGTAGTAAACATATTGAATAACGTGAATGTTTGCATTAATTCTATAGTAATTTCCCAAGCACGCGCTTCGTGGATTGGTGCGTTATAGCGCGCCGTTATTTGTCGAAGCTAATTCGTTAGCGGTTATAAATATCGCGTCGACTGTCGCGCATCTCATTGGGCGGCAATAAATAGCGCGTTATCTGTCGATATCGGGGCGAGCGCCTCACTGCTCCGCCGCGACCTACCCTCCGGCCCGCTCTAATGAATTACACAATGAACTCTCATCTAAATACAGAAAAAAGCTTTTAGAGGCACATATCAAAATACCCACGGAGCCTACTAAGACAGGGAACAGATTTATAGCGCCCCCTTTTGTTGAATTACGTAATCTCAACGTGAGGCCGCGATATAAATGGGAGGTAAATGAAAACGAATGTAGTACCACGTTGCGATGCTCACCCACCTATTTACATTGTGCCCGGACATAAATCTGGCTCTGTTTAAAGGTAATCTATTCAGAAAATTACCTGTTAAATCACATTTAGGACGGATAGCGCATTGTTTGGGTTATGTGGGTAAGGGAAAAAAATGTTTGTCGGTCAAGACGGGTGTGTAATTTGTTACCTACGGGGTGGCACGGTGTCACGTCCTGTTATATATTGCCTATGTAGTTGGTTTCAAGGAAGTCACCGATCGAAAGACAGATAACTGGACTACCGTATTGGACTGCTATATATCATAGAAAGATATCGAACCATTAGAACCAGTATAACCATGTATATTTTTATACAATCGAAAAAACACATCGTAGAATATCGTGTTAACGATACAAGTAACGATAACAGTGAACAATGATAAATATTTGTCCGTCTTAAATCATATGCCTATCGCGAGTGCGTGGGTGACTCGAATTTGTATTGATGATTATTTATTGTCTACGTTCGGGTCATCGCTTGCCCGGGGCAAATGGCTCGATATAGCGCTTTTCCGGTCGATTTTGTCCACATCCGTCCATATTTACACAGGACTTGAAATGAAAGAATAAATAAATCGCGAATATACCGCATGGTCTTATAAATTACTAGTCTAAATTTATATATTTTTTAATTAGTCTAAGGACTAATGTATTCGTGCACAGCTCCAAAAACGAAAGAAAATAACTCAACTAAGCAAATGTTCTAAAGAGAATACCGTAATGAATAGAATATGGCGCTATGAATAGATAAATGGCTTAACTAACACATTTTATTGAAGTAAAGGTGTATCTAAGATATCGAACTATAACTTGCTTTTCTATTAAGACAAGCGTCAACTATTGGTTAAAGTAATATATGTATCCAACAGATAAAACACTCCTTGTTTTATCGTCACCCGTAAATTAAATTTCGAATAATTTAAATCGCTTGTATATAAAAAAAGAAACGTATATTTGTTTGGTTTTAATCTTTATAAAATAAAGTTTACGATGCAATATTACAATTAGTGATGTGACATACAGCGGGCGGGTTCGACGCGGCACATCGTAAATCTCGTAATGGTACGCGTGTGGGACAACCGTAGCGTTACGTACTATAATAAGAATTATTTACTGCCAGTTCGAAATAGATAATGAATTTTTATCGTCTGAACGTGCTGTACGCACTGCACGTTAATGTATTCGTAAGCCATTCAAGAGGCCACTATTAAGAAATATGACTGACAATTGCTGAACGTTTTCATGGAGTTGTACACAATTGGCTGAATCCGAAAAATTATCTTCACTCTATAATAACCGCGAAATTTAAAAAGTAATAATATGCACAAATTTTTTATTTCATATATTGATAAAACTCAAAATTTTATGTTTTCATTTTTATATTTACATAAAAAGTGTAAATAATAAATGTTATCGTTAAATCGACATCGGGTCATTTGGCACATCACTAGATAAATACTCGGGTGCGAGCTCACAAATCATACTGATAGCATCTTCTACAAATTTGAATCGGATCTTATTTATGATTCGCCTTTTTCACGGCTACATTTTTGGACAAAAAAATCATGGATAAGTCATTGATAAATGGTTATTGTTCTCTGTAAGTACCTAATGCGAACGGTTACCGCCTACTCGCAAATAAATTATCGGGTTCAAAAAATATTTATTCCATTTTAATTCCAATAAGTGACAATAAGATTCTATACTTAGATTCAAAAATTTAAACGAAAATATGTGAAAAAACCCAAGGTTCCCACAGTATTGTATTCATTATTCGTAACAACATAATAATCATAACAAAGGCATGTACGAAACCCCGTACTTGGTTAAACAGCAATCGCATAAACAAACCCCTACAATAAAGCCAAATAAACGCTCGAGCACGCCATCCAATCACACCTTGAATCGCACATAAAGACCCATGAACACCGGTTGAATTGAATACTACACCGCTCAACAGGAGTATCCAAATATTGCATCCCTAACCGTACTTGGCCGGGTAATATCGAGTGCGGGAGTAGAGTTCGTGCTCATAAAACCGTTTACGAGCTGCCGAAGAGCCCTCTTCGACAAACGCGCCATAAAAGTTCGGTTATTCGACGCTAGATGGCGACACTAGTGGGCGCTTGAGACCGTTCCGCCGATTTTACTGCCATCTATGGAGCTTTTTAGTATTTTAAGGCACGTGAGAGAGATAGCGAATGGGACTTAGCCCGCTCGTACCCCGGTCTTTCTCAATGAAGCATGTGCTGCTTTTTCTAGCTTTCTTTATTAGAGAATGTGAAAATATCTAAATATATTTTATAGTCAATTAACAGTATGGTTTATCAACCACGTATGGGCCACGTTAAGTAGATATTCTAAATCTTTTATACCTTATTATTACGTCGTTTTATATGTTGAATAAGTTTAATCTTAAACTTTTGTTATTATCAGAACTGGTTAATGATTTCATTATCATTTATATCTATTGATTATTAGAGATTTTATTTTATTTATTTATGTAATTTAATAAATACTAATGACATAATAAATAAAATTTTATTTCGCGTCCCTTGTCTTTTTTTATTTAATAGTATGAAATATATGAATAATTAACCTGCTACTAATTAAAACTTCTTAAAATCTTCTTTTGTTTGAACAGATCTCGTTTCGATTGTTTGAGATTTTCTATCCAGTAATCGTAAGGAAACTAAAAGCCAAATTTATTCGTCGCCATTTTTTACTTTTAACTATTTGAATCGCTTTATTATGTCTCTGTCAAAAAGCTTTGGATATCTATGGCACTGTTATACCACAAAACTTTCGCGATTCTATACAGCATATGATTCATGATTGTGTTTGTGTATCTTTACATGAAAGTATTCTGTTTCCGCTGTATACATTAAGTTACTATTACGCAAAAGATCCTACATTTTACGATTTCACTTATTCGGCCTCTAAGAACACGCTTTATCAGCAATTAATCCAACAGATCTCAAAACTAATGGTCCACTCCTATGTTAATCATTAACATTCAAGCATTAATCACTTGTAGAATTTGAAATTCGATAATTTATAGACAAAGAATAAAATCGATATGAAACATGTTCACAGAATAAATCTCAATAAAATTGATCTCATCTTAAATAACATCATCTTGGGGCGAAGACTGTAGACGTGAAACTTGTAGAGTCGGCAAAAACTATATGCAATTCAGTATCATATACACATTTTATCGTACAATGTTATACAGATTTTAATATTTAATTACGAAACTATACCGTTTTTAAAATATATTGAACTTTGTTTAACCAATTACTTTAAATGTGACTAAGATCAAATACCCTAAGAGTAAAAAAATAATTTTGTTCTTGTAGGTTTAATTATATTGTGTTAAAACTAATAGTAAAAATATAATTATTTTTTGATTCGGAGATTAAAAATTCCTACGAATAATATAAATCAATAAACGTTACTACAAAGTAACTACAAACATGTCTGAAAAGCCACAAAAGACGATGTTTGTACTACATTTTCCGACCATATTTTAATACGAAGTTTAAACATGCAATCAGCTGCTTAACTTTGAAATCTTATTCTCTTAAATCATCTCTTTATTCTATTTAGTAAAGTGTACATACAAAATGTTTAAGTGTTTAGCGTCAAATTTTATACAAAAAAAATTATACCGATTACCTATTTGTTTTCACAATCGTACACAGTGCAATACAAATGAATTCCGCAGAGAAAAATGCACGATCATCGCACTTATAAATTACGAAGCTACGTTACGATTAAAAAAACATAAATACGAAGATTCCTTGCTGTAAATCAAAGTGTTTACAAACACGTACGGTCAGTACGAGGCGAAAACGTGGCTTTGAAAAATGGGGGCGAGTGTTTGCTTTGCTGACTGTACATGAAAACTGGTTTGCGCGCGGTGTAACGCTATAGGCAGATACTAATGTATTGTTGTTGTATCCGTTCCTCCGAATGCCTCAGATTGTTTTGCATCTAATTATTTATAAATTGTCGGGCCGATACATCCGACGGATTTACGGACTGCCAAAGCGCTCATAATTTATACACTGTTTGCGGGCTTTTGGCAAATTTTTATTTAATTTCACATATTAATGAAGCACACCCAAGTAGAGTTATTGAAACTTGCATAATAATTGATATACTATTTTGATACTAATAGTTATATGTTAATAATATCTACCGAGTGTTTAAGTAATTAATAGCAAGTAATTATAGTATTTTATAAAGTAATATTTCTCCATACAAAACGTCTAATGAGCAAAACACTGACATATTTAAACAAACAAACAAACTAATTAATACTGACATTTTTTTCTAGTTGAGTGGTGAATGCTTTGTATTGTTTCAGATAATTTAAAATGCGACCTTTAGAGTGAATTGAAGTAATTAGGGGTCGCACATGGAGTTTTGCGTGGCGGTCGTAAATTACTTAATGACGTCAATTATCTGTCATCTCGGGACATTGTAACGTTTCAGCCTAATACACTTTTCGCATAATTACTGCGTAAGGAATGGACATATGTATATATAACATCTAATTCAAGTTTTCAAAAGATATACTTAAACGGAATTGAATATCTAAATATGTACCAAGAAACAATTTTTATAAACTCGAAATACAAGCATCTCAATCTTCTTCAAGATAGCACGTTGATTTCATGAGTACTTCTTTACTTTATATCACTATGCATTGAAAGTAAGCTGCTTGTAATTTTATATCATTTAAGTTATATCATTTAAGTTTGGTCGCCTTACTTTAGTAATCAATATTGATTAAATGCAGTTTAAATAAATTGAAGAAATTACACAAATCCAATGTCGAGCCCACGGCGCAGCTGACAAGCTACATGCAATTACATTTAAGAGTTTTTACAACAGTTTGTAATTCCTTCACAATCCTGGTGAGACAAAGCGAAAGTGAATTTGCGAAAGCTTTGTTGCATTCCACTAGGGCGTGCAAAAATACTAATTTATTTATCAAAAATTGAAACTATTTAAATCTCTTTTAGCTAGGGCTTAAGTTATTTAAATGGGTAAGAATCTAAACATGGGGAAATTTACGTAAAATGAAAAACAATAATAATCAATAAAATAGTTTATTTCTAATTATTTAACAATTAACATTAATCATTACAATAAAAATCATAGTAAACATTAGCAAAACACCGTATTGGACTCTTTTACATTTTATAAGGATGACAATTTAAAAACAAGTCACAACAATTTTTTTTTAAATATTAATATATTGTTTAAAATAATAGCAAATTTACGACTACGTGTAATTATAATATCACGTACTAACACATTAACAGTATATCTCATCTAAGCAGAAGTCAGTTTCATAAACGTCAAGAAATTCCTCTATATTCTTATTAAGTCGATAAAGAAACAAAATATTTTTTTTTACCAAAGTGACACAAATAAAATTTTTATTTGAATTAAGAACACATTCTACATTTTAAAAATTTCGTTCCTTTTTTAAAGATGGCCATATCAAACGCCTCGAGTATCGAGGCGGTGGGTCCGATGCAACAGACGGATGTATAAGCCGCGCGGGGAGCCAGCTTACAACTAATTTTATGTTGCCATTTATTGATAATTAATCGTGCGAATGTACATTAGTTTTGTGTAAAACAAGATTACAGCCTCTTTTTGCAATACTAATTCAAAAATATAATAAGATTATATTGTTGAAGGTAGCTTTATTATACTCACAAATTTCACTTATTTTAAAACAACTTTTTACTTCAGTTCAAGTATTAAATAATATATATTTAAACGAACGAGGTTAAATAATAATTATTTAAGAAATATTTTAATATTAAAATGACGGATAAAATGTATGTCTACTTCTTCAATATTTTATGAATTTTTACGAATTTTAATATTTCAAATAATAATTTAATTTCTGCCTTGAAAAACATATTTTTTTTATTTTTAAGCTAATTATTATTTTATTGAAGCTTTAAATATTATCGTCGTTACAAATAAACTTAAACAAAAAAAAGTTTAAGGTTTTTTAAAAGTTAACATTCTGTTTCGTTTTCCTTCCTTTTGGTGATTATCCAAAAAAATAAGTGTAACTTTTTATTTTCGGACCAAATTTGTACACTATTACCCGCGGACATATTATTAATCCTTTTTTCCTTTTTTGCGCCATTATATTGAGAAATAATAAGAGATACGAAAGCCCGATTATTTCTTAGATCAACGCTAAGAAATGTCTTAACTCCGCAAATCCTATAAAACCAAAATAAACCAATTGGCAACACCTTAGAGTCTATACTCCAATAAATAACGTCTGATTTATGAAAATTTATCATACTCTTGAGGCTTAATTTTGAAATGGTCTTGATGTCTTTCGTTAAGGTCGTAAGAGCCTTGACCGAGGCAAAGGAAATTAGACCTTATTATTCGAGAAATAGAGCGGAATCTGGTTATTAGAGGTGCTGTAAGGAAGACGTTTTTCGGCACGCAGTTGGAAGTGTGCTTGCGTATTGTTTTGATAAGCTGCAGAACGGGTTTGCGCGATTTATGACTGGTATGATTTAATGCGAATAAACTACTCGCATTGCGCTGGTTGCATTGATAAATGTACCATTTTTAGCACCGTCACCTACATTCTATTAATTGCTTGTCCCACAACACATCGATAAAGTAACGCAAAAGTTCCGATAACTCCATACAACGCGATCGCCGGTAAATTGGATACAGATTCGATCTTGAATGTTGTAATTAATTCTTGTTTTTCTGCATTTTTATCTTTATAATTTTCGATAACTTGTTCTACATTTATTAATTATTTTTAAATACATACATTCTCAACTTACAACACCTACTTGATACGGTTATGTTTTATACAAAAACATTGTTTATTTTTCTATACATCGTATAAAAAATAAGCCCTATAATTCTTAATTTAAACCCATAAGTACATCGAAGTTGACTTAAAATTCGTCGTGTAAATGTTTTGACACAAAAAACCCATGGCCGTAATGGCGAATCGTACGCAACCTCTGAGCAATGAGTCCACAATGGAGCCATGATGGCCGCTCGACCACTTGTCATTCGTAGACCGGCAGCCCCGTGGCCGGGGGCCAATGGGAGTTGTACGGCGGCGCCTGCACAGGCTCGCCCGCTGTGCGACAACGCAACGGAACTGCTTTAAGAAACGGACATCCCCGAATCTTTTCTCTACGTTCTAAATTTAAAAATTACTTTTTAACTGTAACGTGCGACCTTCCTTTATATGAAACGATAGTGTTCTCGAACTGTATTTTTTTCTTCGTTCTAAATTTAAACAATTACTTATTGAAATACAACGTGTGTCAAGGCAACAGATTGATGAATCGATAGTGTTCCCGAACATGTTTTATTTTCAAAAATAAAAATTCAAGTATAATTTGATAAGTGTCCTAAAGATTATTATCATCTTTTTGTTGTATTGCTAGAGTATAACCAAGAGGCTTTTACTAATTTTACGATAATTACCCATGCAAAAATAATACACAAATAGCCACTACCGTATGTTCAGTAATAAACGAAATAAGTGAATTGCTGTACATGCTGGTAAAGTTATAAATTAAACGCAGTTAGAGATTTGCGTGTCACAACTGTTGAATTTATGGCAATGGCAAGGTCGTCCCAAGGAACATGTACCGCATAATATTAACTATCGTCTCCATAAAAAACAAGCTTTCGAAGCATTGGCGTTGCTCGAATAGTTCTTTCGAATTATTCAAATTGTGAATTTATCTTCCACTTATTATCTTATATGTAAAACTTAATTGTAACTCAAATCATAAATTAATAAAGTAATCGACTATGTCCTGAAGGAAGCAATATATAAAAACTAAAATGGTAGAATATACAGTTTACACTATATCTAAATAATATATATATGTACCTATATCGGAGCCATCTATATTGTTACTATTTTCTAAATGGTATTATTATATCATCATCTAAATTTAACTGTAAATGTTTATATCTTTTCTGTCTTTTTTATTAAATTGTATTCGTATGTTTATTCAGAGTTTCAGAGTTTATATAGTCAGAGTATAGGGCCGTGGTAGCTCAGTGTCCGGGCGGTCTTCAATTCAGTTTACTCGAGGCGAACCTGAGTTCAAACCCCCGGTGCCGGCACCAATGAAATTGTTAATTTCTTAA
>DWHK01001352.1:0-11312 GCA_018247855.1 Graphium androcles
ACCGGGGTTTGAACTCAGGTTCGCCTCGAGTATACAGAATTAAAGGCGAGCGCCCGGACACTGAGCTACCACGGCTCGTATTTTTGCATGGTTGAGCTATTTGTACCACTGTAATTGAAGTAGTAGTTATCAAAGTTATACCTATGTAAAGTCCCTTCTATAGCATTTAGAAGCAGACCGGCACCGGCACACACTCGACTCATGCCTATTATTCTCGTTCGTGACACTCACAAAGATTCCTTTTTTTTTAATTGTATAAAAATTTGGCGATGTGGCCATAACAATACCACCTTTTTATTCTAAAATTTATAACAATTTAGTCAGCATATTTTCATTACCTATGTAAACGAGGTAAAATAAAAAAGAGTAGAATTTGACCAGTACTTTATGTAGTATTTTATGAAGTATTCTTATATCTTGTCGCGAGCGATCATTTAAACTACATTTTCATCAGTTTTCGAACAACTTCCAACTAAAATATTACATCTTTTTGTCACATCTTCATCAAGTTTCTGAAATTAACAGCGACTGTGAAGGTGTTAATTACTTAAAGCTCATCCATGATCCCATAAAACAATGCTCTTATCTAACCATTGTTGTAACGATCATCTTAACACGATATACGGCAAAAAGTATCAAGCAAATTAATTTCCAATCCGATAACGAGGGCTTTGTTAACGTTAATTTATATCCCACGCATTAGATGGTATACTGCGCTAAATTGAATCCATCCGCTAAGTCAACGTGTGAAACCGCACCTGCGAAACTTCGCAACTTCAAGAATCCAACTCACAGAAGTTGCTCCCGTCTCGTTAGGTTGGCTGCGCCGCAAAACCATACCATCTTATTTATGCCTCCCGCTTTATACCATTTGCGGGCTGGTGCCGCTCTGCAAAGTTTTTTCGAGATACCAAACTGTTGGTAGAGCCATTGTTAATTTGGATTCTACTTGAATTATATATATCTACTTGCCGCGGTTTTACCTGTCTTTTTATCATCTGCTTTCCAGGAGCAAATTAAAAGGTAGGGGTAGGGCGTCAAAGTCAAAATTTTTTACTTCGACTTAGGCTTTTTTAAGCTCTAACGAACGTCAAAAACTACATCATCTGAATAGATCAAGCTGCTACCAGAGTATTTGCAAGTGCAGAGTATTACTTCCACACATCTTGGTCCTCAATTTATTGGTGAAAAGAGTAGTAGCCTTTTTTCATTAGCGAAAGCGTACCGTAGGTACCCCAACCTTTCCTTATGAATCTTATCATATACAAAATTTTTGTTTAATTCTGTACTTTTGAAAATTAGAGCGTTTACACAAACACAAACAAACAACTCGTCGCTTTTATTGCTTTTGCCTAGATTCATAGAAATAAGACCTCACAAGTCATGCTTAAGGTAAAAGCGAACTGTGCTTTCAACATGCCTAATATTATAGATGTCCATAAGTTAGGGCCAACTTCTTTCACTCTATATATAAACTATATCACTCTGATAATCTCAAACGTTGATTACGTACACGAATTTATCAAATTCTTTTAATGTCTATGGAGTAACAAGCATTTTGTCAACCACGCTAAGTATTCTTTAATGTAATATATCATTGGAATATTACGAAAGACACGCTATATGTGCAATAACAAACACATGTATCTATGTGTGCGTTGTAAGAAGGTAATATCAGTCGATCAACATTACTGAGTCCATTTCGGACTTCAGACATTCAATTAACACCGTCCTAAAAACTTAAAGATAAACATCGAAATTGTATAAAGTCAAAGTATGCGCGCCGAACATACGCGTATCTGTTGCAAGAGAGAAAAAAAAAATAATACGTGGCTTTCTAGAATTCGATTCACGCAATTGAAAGGTGTTGGAAAAACGCTAGCTAGCGTCCTATGAAAATGCATCGCGCCGAAGAAACCTGCCGCGGAATACCACATACCGTTTTATAATCATTACCGGTATTATTGGATTACGATGTAATTTAATCTCTGTGACTATTGTGTTAATGTGCAATTTTTATTGGCCGCGTGCGGGTTATTATGACATTGCGCCGTGTCCCCTTAATTGTTTCGAGTTTTTGCCGTGGCAAGGTGCAGATACGGATAGGCACTTGATCGCATTAAGTTTCTTCGTTTGATATAGGTGGTCTTATGCGTGGACGCGTCTATTTGAGCTATTATCTCCGTTGATATTTGCAGGCGATTTTAACACTTCTTTTGAACGTTCCTTCAAATCGTTCTCACCGGGAGGCCGTGACGTCATTTTTCTGCTTTTAATCTCGCGTCACTGATGAAACGTCTAGCAAGTTTTTTTATAAAGTGTAGATTCTTTATCTTTTAATAATAATAAAATCTAAATTTTTGGTTAACAATAATTTCAACCTTTTCGTCTTGTATCGAATGTTGAATCGATGTGTTTCCTTTATGCGATAATTGTATTGCAAATAAATTTCTAACTGACATCGATGCTTGATTAGTTGAATCCGATTAGGCCGTCCGTTCTATTAGGCAACGAAGGATGGAGACCATTGCCATCTTTGGACTAATTAATTTCGAACAAATTTTTTTAAGCATAGTAACAGATATGTGTGTTAGTATAATTGATACAAATTCTCTAATTCTTTATTTCCTAGGCTTTACGGAATTCGTACAAATATTTTTGAACATTAATTAGGAGTATATTAAAATTCATAGTTTGATCCATTCCCGCTCCGTACCACGCTCAGGTGTGTTGCTAGTGTTAATTAATGTTATTCATTGAATTTCTTAAGAACAAAAAGCGGTCTCCGCTGGCTAGCTATCAAGTACAGGAACGCTATTATTTTATATTATTTTACTCTTGGTATGCGACTGCAATGTCCACGCGTCATTATTTTTAATTTTCGAACATCATAAAAAGGAGAATTTTATCTAATAACAATAAATTGATTTCTATCTTATTACCTACTAGAACAGATAATAAATAATAATGTCTTTATTTCATACGTGCCAAATTTGCTTACGATATTATGAATATTGCATTTAAGTATCATGTTTAAAGGTGAGGCTATGATAATAAGGATTTGTAACTATTTATATTATTGTATTATACACGTAACTGTATTAAAACTCTTGCAAATATGTTTTTTAATAATCGTTTTATAGAATAGTGAAAGCGATACTTTTTAAAATATAAATTATAGAATTAAAATGAGAAATCACCGTAGAATACTTTATCAAGAACAGAAATCTTTAAGCTGTCAATTTTAATAAAAAAAAATAGAAGTTCTTCTAAATGACGTTCATCCAACGTCCAATCTTTCTGCGTACCCTCACAAAGAGAACAAGCATGAATATATAAATAAATAGAACATACAGTATCTTGACAAATAAGTCCTTCTATGTCATACTATAAATAAAACATTTCAATAGTAATGGGTTGTTCGGAAAATGAGGTTCAAACCCTGGCCTATATCCCAGTACGGCGAGATGCGATCGAATGATTGAAGAATAATTTTCTACGACACCTGTACTCTAGGAATTTGTATGCAAAATCTTTATCTTATCTTGTCAACAGCCCGTTAAATGTTTAATTACTGTATGCAGTGATTGATAAGTTAATTTTATTACTGGGTCGGCCTTACCCGCCCTTTCATTACGTTAAAGCGAAGCATATCATTACCCGTAATAACTAGTTGGGTTTATTAACGCTTACATTATTTTTATTATAATATACTCTTTATTTTATAGAAAGTTCTTGATCATTGATAAGTAGTGCATTGAAGACCGCTTCCTTATAAGCACCTCACGTATGTATATCTTTTTTAACGGTTCTTTAATGGTAACCTAACCAAGACGTTTCCATTTTTTTAAAAAGTCAAGTACTAAAACACGTTTTTATAAGCTCATTAATAACACTTTTATTATATTCTTTTTTTGGATAGGTGATTCGTTTGTTTAATAATCATAATAGATGTAATTACGTTTATTTATAATATACAATAAATAAATATTAATTAATACAAATATATAATATATTTTAAAATCTCCTAATAGAAGCTATAAAAGTAATCATGACTAATCTCTGTACATACGTACATACTTCAGCTTTGAAAAAAGAGCCTCTATATAAAATGGTGCAACAAAACTACGTTTTATAAAAAATCCCTATAAAAAACTGTTTTATTTCACGAACACCTCTTTTTAACATCTCGTGTTATTTTTTTCCTTTTCAAGTATTATAAGCGTTAACTCATAGCTGATTCTCATAAGCGTCACAGCCAATTATTTACTATTGACTGCCTCTGAGGTATCGTTGCTATACCTCCATATTTTGCACCAAAGAATGCGACGTCCAATGAAAGTATTCCAACGGCATTAGAAGCGCGGTATTCGCTATAAAACACGAGGTAGCGAAAAAAGCGGCTCTATCGTTACAATGTAGCTTACGTGTTGTTTAAACCTTAATTACGCCAGTAGTCAATCATGCTACATAAACGTTGTAACACCCAACTATAACCGTTTTGAAGTAACACGTTATTTTTCGTTGTTTTTTGTGTTCGACAGAAAGACATTGTTTTAGTGCTATTAAAAGGTGTGTTCGATTTATCGATTTCGTATCGTATTATAATAAGGGAACAGGTTCCAACGAAAAAAACTTCTGAATCATAAAGCGATTAATAAATATTAATGTGCAAGTTTCTATCAATAGCGATGAAAAGAATTTTACTAATTCACACATAAACACGGACTGTGTTTACTTTTAATTTAAGATGGCTTTGCACATAATTAATGTGACTAGCTGGGACATATTTATAGTTGTTTGCATTTTAATTTAAAGAAAAAATAAAATTGAGGAAGTTTTCTAAGAAGACAAAATTGAAGCGGTTATTTTGATTCTTAACAAATTTAAATTCCTACACGAACGCTTTTGAAATGTGAAGAATCGCTAATTTGTGATCTTGTTTATTAATATATTTTTCTTAATGCTATTTTTTTTTTGGTTATTTTTAATTTATATATGTTCATGTCCCTGACTACCAACCTAACGGGTGAAAAAGGAGAATAAAAATTACTAAGCGTATTTAAAACTTCAGCCTTCATCGAACGCTGGCTCGCGCTCAATCGTTCGAGCTTACAAGCTTGATTGATGGTTAAAAGGCAGTCTCGCACAAATTAAAAAACAATCCGCAACAGACACGGGCCTGCTAGTGACATCATCAATTAAAAGCACTCGCGACGCCATTTCAGTTGCAATTATTACGCCCGTATGTGCTTTTAAGGTTCATTTTGCCTTGAAAGTATAACGATATTGAATTTAGTGTTAATCTAGTAGATACGTAGGCAAAAAAAATCACAATATTCTTTGTGACAATTCAGTCAATATTTATAGCTAATATTCAATTGTTATTCGTGTGTATCTATCACTCTTTTCTCCGAAATTATATGTATTAATTTTTATCAAGGGTCAAACTAATACTTTAGTATGTATAACATTGTTTTGATTAATAATTAATTTTATATTTATTGCGAATAAATAGTTGTATTGTCATTAATTAAGTAGAAAATTCAGTAATTATACCTACTGCTGATTTTCATAAAATCATTCGAGAAAAATTTCATTTAAACCAAATAATTAAAATGCCCATATAAGTAATAGATGAAGCTGTTTAGTTCATTTATTTTAATGTTATTGTTTAAGTCTAGTAGGGAGTCGATTTTAGTTTACATTATAAAATATTGCGGTGAGTTTTAATTTCAATCAAATGAGTCTGGATAAAGTTCACACAGTCAAAGGACTGAACGCTAAATGACCGTTGTTAACACTTTTGTTCGACATCTGCATGATCGTAAATTGCCGTGGCGACTTTCACCTTTCCTTAATCTAATTCAGCGATCGAAACGCGTTAAAGAGTTACGCTTCATCGTTTACGCAAGACGTTCGCGCTATCGTTTATGCAAATAGCTTTATTTAACATGTTATTGATCTAGTGACAGCGCTATTTTAGTTTTTTAATTACTAAATTTATATATTTTTTTATCTCTGGATATAAGTATTAAAATTTTAGAATAAATTCCTCTTATATATTATAACAACTCTTTCGTCAAAAGTCAATCAATTAAATATACTGAAATTAATCTGTAATCAAAAAGATTTTAACCAAAAAGGCTTACACATTTTATACTATTTAATCCTACATATTGTATGAACTTGAAATAATTTTTAATCATTTATGTATACGAATTAAAAAAGTGAGCTAATTTTTCATAAACGGCTGTACGTTTCTTATGGCGAAATATATTATTTGAAGCGAAATCCATTATTATTTATTTTAATTAAACAAACAAATTTTCAAAAAATTGTGTACCATGAATTTTAACAAACAACATTATGAATATCTTGACATTTATATCATTTTTGAAAAGGCTTTGAAATTCATTTTAAATTTTTATATTGACATTTAAATATCACAAGGAAAAATATTTTTACCTCTTAAGAGCATATTAAGTGCAAATATATCTTTTATTCTTATTATTAATAATATCGACCTAGGCACAAAATACAACAATCGGCAATTTCAATTCGTTAGTAACAATTGTATTAGCACAAAAAAAAGCGTTAAGCACTTTCGTACTAGCACCAAAGTGTAGTCGGACCTGGCAAAGTAGAGTAAAACATAATAAACCCACTGGAAACTTTATGAGCCATTAATAGAGAGCATTGCTCAGTAGTGCTATATCAAATCCAGAGTAGCGTGAACAATTTTTTCGCGCGGTATAATCAAGTTTGATGCGTCGGTAGGTGTAAAGGAATATTTTGAATATCTCTAACTAAAATAACTGATGATTCTTGCATTAAATGTTTTGTTATTGCATTGTTTATCTTTTGCTGTGGACCACATTTTTGTTGTAGACCTCAAATCTTCATCAATTTGACACAATTTGCTTTTGTATATATTACGCAAAATTTCTATATTCGATATCTGTGCTAATTGTAAACAAATTTTATTTAATTTTTTTTGTAATTAAATTGTACAGAAATATGATTTTTTAATGTAATACATTTAAAATCGCATTTAAATTTCTATAATAATTTGTAATTTATTTTACTTTTAACTTGACCCTTTTGACTTTACTTAAAACACAAAACACAATAGATAATATAATTTCACAGGGTATTTGTGTTATAACTTTATGCTTCTACTGTATATTTCTATGTTTTTCCTTACTTTTTATGTTATACATCATTTATATTCGTATGCGGTAAGACATGTAGGTTTCTCCAAATATGGCCAGTTGCACAATTTATTTGACCATGGCTATATTAACCAGAACATCACATTCGTGTCAAAAATATATATGTAACAAAAAACAATTGTTCATAAATAAAAAAACGTTTATCCCAGATTTGAAGTTGAATCTATCATTTTGTCTATCAAAATGCTCTTTGACTGTTGAATACCCATTCAATTTAATTTAATTAAGTACTTTTTTATGATGAACCTTTTTTTTAGAACGATACAGAGTTCGTGGAAAGTATTTTGTTCCACGGGTTACGATCTATTCTAACAACGTCTCCATCTACCTATTATATTGTATATGGATATAAATATAGACTAAAAAAAAGCGTTAATAAACATTTAACTATAACATTGGTTGTGCTAATGGTATAATTACGAGGTGCTAGTTACGTCTTCATTCTAGAACTTTCTCAACGACTTATGTGTGTGATGATTGATTGACAGTAATGTCGTCCGATGATCAATTAAACGATCATCTCGTGCAGGCATGTTTTTATTGTTATATACAGACGTAATCGGCATTAGCTAAATGCACCTACTATCACAACTATAGATGTAAACATAGTATAAGGAATGTGCACTCTACCTTGCGTTGTAGTAAAAAAATTCAAATAAATATACTAGTTCTTATTTTAAAAAATTTAAACGTGCAATAACCGTCTGGAATTATGTATATTCCATTGAAAATTATGCATATTTAAGTGTATTATACAAGCTATTGAAAAGGCCAGCCCATTAAACATCGTAAGATTGAGAAATAAACATGACATCCCTTTTTATTTTCAATACGAGCGCACATAAAAACACTAAAACTGTAGTGTTTCAATACTTTTAATCCAAATAAACAGCAGATTCGCTGTAAAAGTCCGATCTTGGGGCCATCGTACCAAGGTATCACATATAAGTGAGAAAAACGAACAGTTGGTCTTTAAATCCAGCGATATTTGCCGAATTCGGCTCGACTGCGCGGTTGCATGGTAGAGGGGCGAGACGAGTAATGTTATGAGCAAGCCATTATTGTCTCTCCCCATACCGTAAAACATTACGCAGTCCCAACCGAGGTGAATATGCTAAGAGCTGTCGAAACCACCTTAAACTGACATAATTTTACTCACCGATCTTTATGTCGTATACTTTTGTTTGCGCCAAGTTTGAATTATAGCTATAATATGACTGTTATGATTTATCCGGACGTTATATGAAATCTCTGCGTGCATGCGTCATAAATTCTGATCGCGTTATACTCTTCCTGGTGTTAATTTATAAGCTAACCCAATAAATTAATTAACTGGCGGGAAGTAACAACAAAGTGCCTAATAAATAAGCGCACTAGGGACATATGTTATGTGTCAAAGTATTTTTTTTTGTTATCTATTTATGCACATTAACAGCTCTATAGTATTTCCTTAGGAATCGCTAGAAACGTCCCGAGGATTCTATCGGGAGGCATAAAACGCTAAGATCTCCGACGAATAAAAGTGTTATCAATAACTTTGCAATCTGTTAACACTTGTAAAAGTGAATATTATTGTTAGTGCGTAATAATTCTCTAAAATAACTTTTACACAATTTTAAGGTTGCTTTAACTTAAGAAAATTCTCTTACGTAATATATGATACATAAATTACGTACGATATATATAAGATACAATACGTGCGATTTATGTATCATATACATAAATATAAAATATAGCTTAGCTTCTGTAGTTATATTTTTATTATTATAAGAAATATTGAATTTTTATAAAAAAAAAACCTCCGCTGCGTTCGTTTTTTCAAAATGCCTTAAAAATTTTTAATTACCTAAATTATTCAGCCATTATTAAAATATAAACAATAAAAACCAATGGTCGTTACACGCAGCAAGTGTCGTTGTTAGACGTAAATCAAATCAGCGGGCAATAATTCCAGGCCCACCATTAACGGTCGCGAAGTATTGTTAAATCCACTCCGTAGCTGGCAACATATAAAAGCTGCAATTGTCGCCACTGTCGCACTTTGACAGGCACGAAATCGCCAAACACAAAGCGGGCGTCAACATAAACTAACATCCGGCGAACGCTGATGCATTGCAGCCGCATAACTATGGAAACAAATCTCTCACAGTAATAATTTACGAGTGCAATATGGGGCCCGCAGTTCGAAAACAAACCGAACAAAACGACAAACAGAAGCGCGCCCGATAAAAGATGTCGCCGCGCCAGCTCGCTTTAAAGATAGCCAGTGCTTAGATATTAACAGCAAATAAACTGACAACAAATAATGTGCAGCACGGAGCCGACCAATCAGTGCTTGAGGCGTAATTATAGCCGTGTTCGAATTAAGAACGACATTTGTGGCGCTAGTTAATTGAGAATCGCGTTTCTTATGAGTTATACGTGGTAAACGTCGAAGTTATTCTCCTAACTGTCTTCAAAGTGCTTTACGCTTCAGTTTTTGTTAATATTTCACGTCTTACTTTTATGCAGTAGTAAATATTATTGTAGTGGTTAAATAGTTAAATGAGATTTTTTTTTCTTTTAAATGTCTAGAACTTAACATTACTATTCTTTAGTTTAAATTTGACGTCTTAATCTTATACCTGTTGTAAATAACAATGTAGCGGTTGAGTAAACGTATAAATAAGATACATTGTTTTATATTCGCCATTGAAATGTAAATTATAAGGAAACAAATTAAATGGCCACTGTCCGCGCTAGGGTTGCCAGCTCGATAAAATGCCTCGAATCGCCGGGTGCCTATCGTCATTCCCGACTCAATTATTTAAAAAACGAACGCCCGGCCGCCGCGTTTGCGTCCTTGTCGCGCGTGATTTGAATCGCTATGTGCGTCCCTTTTTCACCCCTGCGCCTGCGCATTCGATAACCGAAGAATGCGCCGGCTGACTTCAGTCGAGCGCTCATAGACAATTTAAATTGGAGAAATTGGTAGTCTCTGCTTCGGGGAACTGGTAATAACGGACAAATGTCGACTTATGTAGATAAACCACGGTGGAAACTTATTACCTGGCAACACTGTTGTCAACAAGCATAAATATTTATTGACGATGATCAATACAGAATGCGATGACATTATTGCGCATAAAAAAGTCAATAAAGTAAAAGCATGTGTGAAGTGGCAATTTGCTTTACACGTTACAAATCAAAACTGTTGGGTTCAATTAATAACCAATAAAAAAGCAAACGAATAGTATAAAATTAAAAATCATTAAACAGATAGGTACATACATATATTTGCAGCTTGCTGTGGCCTACGATTTTGCCCGGCATTTGGTGTTTGTTCGGCTGTGTGCTATGCTATAAATACTTCTCATGAATTCGGCAATCAAACAAAAAAACAGAGATATGCGCATTTAAACAAACAAAGAACAAAAGATCTCTTCAAATTTATTATATTACAATAGACTGATTTTTAATGGGATCGTATTAAGAAATAAATGTTAACATTAAATAATTTTATAGAAGCGTTCCATTTCTAAAAATCAACGCTAACGTTCCGTGGCAATCGTAAAAAAAGCAAAACAATACGAAACCGGAGCGAACTTTCCGAGGAAATTTTCAAGTAGTCTTGAGCGCTGTATTAAGGGTAGCATAATAAGGCTTTCTGGATTAGGTGTGGCGCTCTTGAGTGAGAATAAACCCAGGGGAAATCCTGGCTTGCAGCTTTCCTTCTAATTTATTGCATCTCGGACGGCGGCCTTTGTATCGGATACGGCAACGGGATATATATTTCTAAACGGATTAACATGTATGCCACTCGGCGGTAATTAGAACGGTCAGGTGCTTTATTTATTTGTTTACGTTCGCTTGCTTAACGAAAACGGTGTTCACATTTTTATACGTCCATTGAGAGTTATAATTCGGCAATTTATATCCTAACAATTGACAAATTAAATGTTATCTAATAATATTAATACGAAAGTTTTTGTGTTTGTTTGTTATGTATCATCAAATTTACAATATGTACATAGAAGCACTTTGTCTGTATGAGGTAGTTACCTATCTAACTGCCTTTGTGGCCTAGTGGTATAGGGC
>DWHK01001353.1:0-11311 GCA_018247855.1 Graphium androcles
TAAAAAAACGCAGCCCTTATGATAAGCTCTAGGCTTGTGTTACAAGGGCGTTTTACAAACATTAATTACACGAACACAAACACCCAGATCCGAAGCAACTTTTTGTAGGTTATACAAATATTTGCCCCGGGTGGGAATCGAACCCACGACCTGTGACGACGCAGCTAATGTCTTAGCCACTGAGCCAACTCGCACATCAACACTAGAACAGTTTTCTAGGAAAAGTTAAATGTATAAATCTCGAAATCAAGCTGATTAGTTATAGGTATGGTTATAAACTCTCTTGCTTGGTCCCACAATGGACATATCAATCTGACATTAATTAAGTCAGATCTATGCTAAAGAAAAATCTTACATTTAAGATTAATAAATGTCGCCTATAAAACAATCTAATTTAATCTACTAAACGATACAACAAATTAATCTTGGTTAAAATATTTGTATTAAAATGACATAGAGAGGATAAAATTTTACTTTTGTTTTGTTAGATTTTTAGTACGAACGAATATTACGTAAATATGAGTTAATTTAAAAGAAATAATACTACTCTGTCTACCTATATTTGTTCTAATACAATGCCTTGAGTCTTGACTGAAAACAAACAATATTAAAAAATTATATACCTTTATTTAGATGCTAATATAATATTAAGGACGGCAAAGTGATAGCTAGTTTCGATGTAGTTAAGATTGATTGTGCAACTATTAAACATTTAAAACACGCCTTTGCTGATACTTTAATGTCATGAAGTAAATGAAGGGCTTAAAAGAATTTATTGTGTTTTGACCCACCGTCAATGGACTTGAATGAGCACCTAGATGCAGAGCTCCTACGACAAGGGCTTGCCAATCAAAATTCTGACTATAGAGGCAATCTAACGCCGAATAGAAAAGCCTTCCTGGTCTACCACACCAGTTTACAGGCGCGCATTTAAAAGTAATATAATTGCTGATCGGTATGGTAACGAGCAAATTGTGCCAGAACTAATGTTTAGTTTCTTTCTCTTATTATATCTCTTATATACTTATCTTTAATAGGAAAAGACTAAACGTACTTTACTTCAGTCCCGCAAATCTCCGGAATCAATGTTGGAATCAATACTGGAATCTCCAACTATGACTTTACCGATTTTCGTGCCGATTGAAAATCTTTATGCTCTGTATATTGCAAATTCAAGCCTTGATGTCACTTTATATTAATTCTACCTGAGACGCAACGGTTATTCCAAGGCGCGGGAACAGTACAAAAAAAACAAATATACAAATTGATTAGAAACTTTTTAACAAATATAAAGAACGATTTAAGTAATCCTATTGAAAAATCTCTCCATCTTCCATTTAAATTATTTTCATGTAATAGTTGGTATATAGAATAGGGCGGATTTAACAAAATGCACCTACCGCGATTTCTTAATAAATAGCATGAAAGATTTGTTAATATTTTATATGCTCCAGGAAACATATCTATTTAGTTACTTCAAAAGGTCTCGCCGCTCGTGTCGATCAATCACTACCCCATTACCATTACCATTTTTTTTAAACCACTTTTGTTATAAAGCCGAAGCTGAAGTTTTGCGCAGCTAGTAAAATAACGAAAAGCCAATATTCATCCGTTTTAAAAGCGAGTTCTTCACAAAGAATTTCCACGTCACCTCCAATGTTAGTGATGTCTTCTGTTATCGTGTACCTGATGATGTATGTATATGATGAAATAATCATGATTCGACAGAATTAAAAAATACATGGTAAATTATCAATGGAAAACAATGAGTTTGTGGATTCTTTTGGGCAAAAACTCTGGCTTATTCTCTTGCTGAATGCGTTTTGATGATCGGATTTTGAAACTTAAATATTTCTGTATTTGTTTTTAAATATCTTCATTAGACATAAATAACATCTAGTACTAGTTATTAGGCTAACGCCGGTTTGTCAGTTGAAAATCCACCAAATGTCGTTTTTCATTTGTAATTAATTAACTTGGCTATCGCAAAGAATGCAAGGTATTTTAAAAGGAGTTGAGGCATACCGATGTAAAATATTACCTTTCTCATAGACTTGGCAAACTATTCTACTGTAATCTTAAAGTATACTTAATCGTTGATTTATGTATATATACATTTATTTATCTTAATCCTGAAGAACCTCATTAGATTCCCTTCAGCTGTGGGAGTGACATAGGGTACCATTGTCATTCAGATACCAGTTCATTGTCCAGAGCTGTCACGGGTAAGGAAATCAGGCGACAAACTTTTGAGATAAAAGTTTTTTTTCACGAATTGAAAGTTAAGCTATTGCTGATTGATATAGTCGACCATGTTTTTTTCATAAATACAAACGGAAACATCCAAAACGTATTGTATATTTATTAATATATGCATTATCGAATGAGTTTAAGTTCACTTTTTATTTGGCTTAGTATTTACGCAGACGAAGTTTTTGATTGTTCTAGTCTATTTCGTTATATCGTCTTAAATGCAATGAGTACTGGGTAATTACGTTAAAAGGCCAATATGAGAATGTCGTGGGTCACGGGAGTACGCAGAGGAGCCACAGCGGCGTCGATGGCAGCCACCGCGGCCGGAACTGGCCGATAGCCTTATCGCGCGGTCGTCCGAGCGGCCGCGTGGCACCAACACTACGTTTTTGCTCCAACCGGTTATCATTACTTTTAATACCGAAACGGTCGTTATGCGGCTCATTTTGGTAATTTTTAATCGACTTCAAATAAAAGAACCACATTTGTCTTTTTAGTTTACACCTTACACATTCTCCCATATTTTATGAATAAACTGCAATTTTTAAGATAGTAAATTTTAAACTTCGAAAATCATATTTATGATTGTAACAGAATATAAGTGGCAGATTGGATTTAAAATGCTGGCGTAGACGTAAAAGGAAGTCACCTGTTGCGCTGTTGTGAATATGACACCTCGATGATGAAACAGACGCGTGGCCCACTTGGTCAAGGGTCCGGCATTTGGAGTTCAGGTTTTTAAGTGAAAAGTGCCCTCTGTTGTTGAAGCGCTAAGAATTAACTTTAAAAGGAATCCAGAGGTGCAATTGGATAAAGTTTAATAGAAAGTCAGAAAATATATGTTGTAATTAATGTTTCATAGGTAGAATGTAATTGCACCTATAATGATAATAGGCCTGAATATGACTTATTACATTTAAATAAAAATATAAAATTATATGCAAAATATAAAATGTGGGTGAAAAGATTTAACAATCGTATTGCCATTTTTGTTAAATTATTAGACATTTAAACGATTTCTTCTCTGCAGAATAACTTACCGTGATCTATTTAAAAGTAATGAATTGCTGCATGCAAATTAAGTAGTTTACAAAATTTCCTTACTGTCCGTTCATCGTGGTATTCGTAAGAAAACTGAAAGCATTCATATCTCCGCAGACGTTTTTTTCCGCCGACAGTCGCAACAAAAACTTGGCTTTTCGCGCCAATGGGTATCGCGCTGCCAAGTGTTTGCGCTTTGCGCGCACGGAGCGGGACTCTGGCAGGCCCCGACGGAGCAATGCTCAATATGCACCGTGTACATGTTGTTATACGACATTGCTAAATTGAGATTATAGTAAAGTAAGTAATATTACATATATCTGTACTTACACTACTTCTGTATCTATAAACTCAACACGTCAAGGTATCGAGAGCATTTATTTGTGGACGGTAGCCCCGTAAACTGTGATATATGTGTGGTCTCAAATTCGCCGGAGACAAGATGGAGGAAGTAGTGAGGGTGCGCGGTGCTCCGTGGGACATTGAATCGGCCGCGCGGAAAATTACGTCTCGCGGCGTCTCCCGTCTACGAAGTGTTAAGAAAATCCCATTTCCACTTGGTTTCTTTGGCATCATACGCCTACTAATTCTACACATCGACTAATGCCACAGGAAATATCTGCCAACACTGGAAACGACAAGTGTTTTCTAATAAAAATGGGGTAAATAATGTGCACCTCCATCCGGCGATTAAAGTTATTTTTGTAACGTCTCAGATCCGAGGAAGGTGTTAAATACATGCGACAATGTTCATATAATTGACCGTCACACATAGCTCTTGTTATATAAACAATAATCAGCAAATAGAGATTGTAGAAAAACTATTTTATTTAAATGCTGACGCTATCTGGCGATAAACTGTGACATTTGGGCGTTAAGTCACTTTAAGCGTTAAAAATAACGAGAATTCTATTAAATTCATTAATCTAGTAGTAATTAATTATTCTAGTAGTAAAAAAGGTATATCAGCCGTATACTGCCGCAGTTTTTTGGAGTGTTTCAACTCGTTGGTTCACAAAATTTATAAATCTATCACATGATAAGTAATGGTGACTTCGGGCAACCCGACTGATGGTTTGCCTACATTTTAGGCAATAGAAATATGCATCTAGTAGCCGCCTGGTTGTTTATTAGATCTTTTCTCATCCAGGACGTTCGGGTGGATGATCCGGACGCCCTGTGTGATAAAACATATTTTACTATTTAGAGTTATTTAGGGTTTTATTAAGGGTTACATAATATATTGTTTTCAATAGTAAAGCACTAGCGGTGTCTGCCCTTCTCTCGCATTTAAATTAATACAGCATATGATACACAACACAATGTTCGTTAGAAAGCTACCGCCAGCTCGGAAGGCAGTTACTCTGAGAAGAGCTGGCGAAAACTTAGCAGTTGATCTTCTAAAATAAAATACTCCTATTATTTAATTTTTCCTACACATGTAAATCATCTAAATATTATTCAATGGTACAAAAGTTTGCTTTACGTAAGTGTACTTTTAATTTCGTTCTTATATTTATCCCACGGAAGGTTTAACAAAGAACACACAATTTTATTATTATATGCATACACCTTGCCCCATAAATGATCTGTTTGTCTTTTGTATAAGAAAGTTAGTGGTTAGTCAGAAATTTGGTCCTTATTTCTGGTATTTAATCGATGGTTGTCACTATTTCTTTTATAACAGTGAATGTTATTTATACAAATAAAAATTACTGTAATTATATTGAGACGCGACCGTAAGTAAAAGTTCTCTAGGTATCCCTGACGCCAAAGTTATATGTATATTGCTCGAAAGGCTCTCTTTTGTAGAATGAAAACAGTATTTTTATTTTTCCTCCGCGCTACCCCATAAAAATTCTGTACGACAAGATGCTATGGAAGCAATTAAAATAAACAAGTCGAGCAGTATTGACGTCCGTTAATTGTCTAACTTTCTACTTTACTACTATCTACTACTTTGTAATAATATTAGTATATAATCAGTTTTTAAATGCACATGGAAAGTTTTCGTTTAATCATTAACTCCATAAAAAGCAATATATTATATACCCGCCCTTCAACGTTACGAACTATTGCAGTCCATTTATAATGCCCAGCTGTAATTATCGCTTGTTAAAGTACGAACACTGAATTAAAAATGGCACACCTTGCTTGTTTAAAACATTCTAAGCTATTACAACAGAGATGCGAAGTTTTTAGGTGTGCTTGAGTTCATATTAAAGGAAGCCTTTCATGTCCCCAGTGCAGTGTTTAACATACATGAACTGATTATTTATTAATTAATTAATCAAAATCTTACCGAGTTTTTCCTTGCTAAATTTAAGCGCCAGTAGTACAACAAATATTTATTAATTTTGTGTTGATTTCCATTAAGAGGGAATTCTTTGCTTTCCAAGTACTTTTAAAGACTTAATTGAAAGTTTTCGTTTTGAAGACGAGACAAACACCAATTTCACATGATAAAGAATTAGGCATGACCTTTATAAATTAGTAAGAAGTAGAATTAATAAGCCTGTATGCAAGTGTGCATTAATTGAAATATCAACCTTTAATGATTAAAGAACTGTCAAGCAAGTCAAAGTCCTGGAGGCCATCGTTGAGCCGATCGTAGTCCCTTACTACTAAAATAATATAAGATATTCTCTATGCAACACATTGCCAGTATTTACGATTAACGAAGATATTTAAGATGTTAGTTAGTTATCATAAATGATGGCTTGTATTTTACTATTACTGTTCAGTTAGAAATATACTATTTTTAACTGATTCTCTTTGATTTATTTAACTATATCTGAGTGACCGGCAGTTTTTTTTAATAAAAGATAATTTAATTCTTATATCATTTGAAAAACATGTCTTAAGTCATTGCGTACATCTTCTTCCTCCTAGCTTTATTCCCAAGTTTTTTGGGGTCGGCTTCTAATCCAACCAAATTTTACCTGAATATCAGTTTTTTCATAGAGCGACTGGCATCTGCCCTCCACAACCCAAAGGAATAAACTGAATTCGCAGATTGGATTAGTTGTCAGGATATTTAAAGGCACTGGACATCCTTTAATGATTGTCAAAGGTCTTCTTGACAACCGGGACCGACTTTTTACATGTCCATCCTACGCATGGATCATCTTAATTTTCAGGCAATTGGGTGATCAGTCCGTATTGCCCTAACCCATCTAAGAAACAACAACACAAAGTCGTTGTCCCCCCGCGGGATTCGAACCCATGACCTCCGGTTTGTAAAGCAAGGTCCTATACCACTAGGCTACGGAGGCAGTTTAAGTCATTGCGTACATCATACCGTAAAATTTAAATTATTTTTGGAGGGTTTGACTTTGTAGATTTAAAGAAAATTGACCATAGTATCAAAGCATAGTAATATTATAGAATTTTATAAACAAATATCGTCACCCACAGTGGGTTTTGGATCGTTTGGCGGACTAAGTTCTATTTGAAAGAATTTCGAATTACATCTCTATTCTTGCGTGCCAACGAAGTGTCGTACGAATTCAAATTATTCAAATTATATTAAATACTCCCCGCGGTTTCATAAGAATTTTTTTTTGTTTCTTCAAATTCCGTTTTATCTGTTAATCTAGCTAATAAACTATCTACGTGTCAAATTTCATTTTAATTTATTCGTCCGGTTTTGCATGATAGAGTAACAAACATCTCAACACACACATTTCTAATATTAGTAAAGATCTACGAATTTCAGTTGAGCCGTGAATATTCTTTTACCTGCTTTATCTGTAATATATTTTATTTTAGTGTACGTGTGTATGTCACCATACTCCCCCTAAGCGACTAGCTATGTCGATTTTAATATAATTCTATGTGTGTACTGTCCTACCGGTACACACATACAATTTTATGGATGGTTTCGATTAAAATATTCAGGCAGAATAACGTTTCCCCGGTCTTCAGGAAAATATATTAAAACATTCGAACACCTCTATCGATGTAAATACAAAGAAAGACACATTTATTGTTACCGTTTAAAAAAACTGCCTGCGTAACTGCGCACGAAGTAAATTAATTATAACGGTTCAATTCTTCCTCAGGGCCTATTTAGTACACAATATAAATATTTCAAGAAAATACCAAGGCTTTCATTGTTAATTTTGTGTTTTACTTAATCAGTTTAAATTTCGTGCAAAAACGACTCAACTGTCATGGCGCATAAAAATGACGTCACAGGCTAATAAACACGTGACGCAGCCAATGAAATGCTTCGAACGCCACACGAAATATCGAAGCAAATTTAGGGCTGCAAAAAATATATAGATATATTAGATAGTATTTCAAATGAACGTAATTAAAATATTTACTTTTTTGTTATGAAAAAGTGACGATCGCTAAAAGTTACCAAGACAATTGGGTATATGCGTAAAACATCATTACTGATGTAGGAATCAACTAATCATTAATTGTATTATTATATATAATTTGTATAAAGTATAAATACTAACCCGTTACAGTTTTTACTGTTGTTATGATATTGTTATTTAAATTAACTATTTATAATAAGTACTGTAATAGAGATTACTTAAAATTTTTCTCGGTTTAAGCGGGACTATCTGAAGTTATTGCTCTGAACCCGAGTGTACGAATCAACGGAAACAACTGCGTGACACCCCTACGCATTACTACGTCACGACGTAAAGTTCGTTCTGATTCACGTTAACGATCACGTGATTTTTAGGAATTCGTTTCTTAAAAGCAACAAATAATCCTAAACATGTTATGAAATATCTTCGATTTTCCTATCGCTATTACTAAAGTCTTCGAATAAAACCAAAATATAGTATTTTTTTTCATACAGGAAACATCCCCATTGTTATTAACTTCTTTGTCACATGCGAGGAGAGTATTGATTTTTTGTACTTACGCGAATACTACACATTTTCAAATAAAGCTATTTCCGTTTTGATCTATTTATATATGCATTTAGTACAAAAATTGTTTAAGTATTTTAACGAATGTCTATAAGAAAGAACAACGACACCGTAACCACGACAGCTTTACTACCTTTTTGTTAGAGTAAAATTAAGAGATTTAGGTAAAATGAAAAATGTGATCGCCGACGACAGACGGCGCTAGACGCGCATCTCGAGTTCCGGGCGACGGACGATTTTAATGAATATGGCACGAAATACGGCCCTAAGGACGTTTGCACCGGAAAAGAAATAAAATATTTCATTAAGCCCGGCCACTTTATCTCAGTCTATATTTCCGGTAATAATATTAAACGAGGAAAACTTCAAATAAACTCACAAAAAATTGGAAGGTATCACAAACGTCGAAATAAAACCGATTAAAGTTGAGATGCCGTAAGAAAATCACTGCGAAAATTAATACTTCGGCTGACACTCGACAGTTTCCTGGTAAACAAGTGAAATAAAATGTTACTGGTAGGTATTGAAGCGTGGAAAGTTCAGGCATTCGGAGAAACACGAGACGTAGATGTGCGAGTTGCCGCCACGATGGGAGCCTGCTCGCACGGGCGCTACCTGCCTCTACCTGCCCCTAGGTAGCCCCTTCCCAGAAGCGGGACACACGAACCTGTGCCGCCTCGCCCACCCTATTAGGCTGACTTTTTTCACTTTACCTACCTACTTCGTTCCTTCACAGGTGTGTTTTTTATCACACCTAAATGTGTCACTTGATAAACAGGGTCCCAGTTCATTGATTTAGCTTCAGTCGCTTAATAGAGTCGAAGAACTTTATTACTAAATTAATTATGTACCAATGTAACGATATATAGTTTTATGAAAATCTGTTCAGTTGTTTTTACTTAAAAGAAATACACACACTCATCTACACATCACAAGTAACAACTTACAAATAATTTATTGGTCATAATGTTGATCAAAACTAGTCGATTTGGTCAAAACATCCGTAAAGCTAACTACTTAGATATGCAAATTGTTACAATTTTTGTTGAGAACAATCTAAGTGTATGTATTTCTATGATATTTTGGTAAATGTCTTCCGTAATACTCCGTCAAAATGGACTTTTGGTATCATTTTGAAGATTGTTTTTGGTTATTATGACGACATTACATACTAGGTCGGCGAGTATATATATTCCTCAAAAGTATTTATATAGCTGAAATTAGGTAATTAACAAAATTGATTTAAAAAGTAAACGTTTCTAAACAACCAGAATACCGAAATATGGTAAAAAGTGAACTGTCTTTCAAGTCTTCTTGGCGTTCGAGGGACAATGCGGAACAGTTTGGTCAAATATGGAGGTGGCTATGGTTAGTACTAGTGTTCGCCAACGAAGCACGCAGCCCGCAAAATGTTGGCATCGCGCTGATAAGCCTGCCCAGGACCTTGACTATACTATGGACCTGAAAACGGTCGATATTGAGCTCTCTTCCAAATTCCTTTCTTGAGAGTAACAAAGATTGAACAGTTTCAATTAATTTGCTATATGTAAGCAGAATATGGCAATAAAATGACCGCAATGATGATCAATTAGGACCTGTACCCCTTACCTGAGCCCCTTGATACTTTTATTACAATTTTTTTTCGGAGCATTTAAATTTTAGTGTATATAAATAGCTGATCCATGCCTTTACTGTCTTATTCTATTATAATAAACTTCGGTTAGTGTAATTCGTGAATTTGTCCATACATTTCTGCATCGTGACGGTTATTTTAACCTGGCCGTTATATATATTTATGGTGCTTAGTAGTAGTTATCAAAATTGCGAAACGGATGTTTTCCAAAAGTGGTTGATATAATTCACCTTATTTCAATAAAAATATTGTACTAAACCGCGTTCTAACGTAAGCGATTAAACATACAAAAGATTACGCAAAAAGTTACATTGATATTCAACACGATTTTTTAATTTCGAAAAGTTCGTGTTCTCTTCAAAAGAAAAATGCATATGCACTTGTTATTAAGTACTAAGCGCACATGCGGATCGATATTCCTTTAATACCTTTGCACAGTGCGTTGCATTTTGTGCATATGCAAATACGCGCGTAGTTCAACGCAATGCGGAATCATAAAAAAATACATTCTATATCGACTAAATGGAGTAATGGAAATGCTTTAATATTACACTACGTTTTTCATTTCATACCTTAGTTCCCATAAGGCTCAGCTTATATTAATAACGATTCGCTGTTTAAAATACTACATACTTCACCCCACGTAATCGCCGAAGAACTTAATTCCACAAGCATATGAATACTATATTACAAAACTGAAATTATATGCATCGTCATAATATTTGCAAAGACTCTAAAAACATGAACTATGAGTGTCCAAGACTCGAATAAAATAAAATTTAAAAACTCTGATCTAACTGACTGACTTAGATTTCGCCAAATCATCTTAATTACATAGCCACCTTTAAATAGGGATATACGTATACCTCCTGATAGATAAGATATCTCCTGCGGCACTGTGAGGCCGCTAGACCACCGGCGTGGTGCCACGGCCTCACGTGAAGCCATCGTTGCAAACTGAATTCACCGGCAACTCTTCTGGTGTTGTGCGCGTCTATGGCCGATGACAATCACTGAACATCAGGTGAACCATCGACTCGATTCCTAACCATTGTCTATAAAACAATCACTCAAATTACTACCTGAGCTCCGAGCCACAATTTGAATTCTTTGTTCATATTCTTGCCGTAGAACACACAAAACTAGAAGCTCGCTTAGATGTTGCATTCGAGTGTTGCCATTCAACCCGCAGCAGGAACGCTGCATGACAATACTTTTTATTTCTTTCAACTTTCCATTGTATGACTTCTTCCTGCTGTTGATTCGGTCCGTACAAAAATTTAAAATTCTTTTTATTAAAAAATATTATATAAGAATTCACGCTTTTTTAAATAGCACAAATTTTGTCAACAAGTTCATGATTAATCCGAATTAATCCGTATATCATAAAAAGGACGGGATGTTTTTACAAAAACAAAGACGGGTAAACGGAACCTTATTAAATATTAATGACAACAAGTGCGTATATATCGCGATAACATACAAT